>WOGL01001875.1:0-11118 GCA_015342145.1 Leptinotarsa rubiginosa | reverse complement strand
TTAGTCGAAAACATCTTAAACTGCCAGTTTTAGTTTGGTTTTTGTTATTATATCATATTAGCTGTCCTCTCTGTATTTCAGTTCTCTAATGAGGGTCAAACTTGCAGTGAGCTATCAACAAATTATGAACGGACTATAGAAATATTTCTGTATCAAGCTTTTCTATATTTGATAGATATTCCGATAATTCTTCCATATATGTTCTAATATTAATTGAGGGAGGCCGCTATGAAACAGATATACCGAATGTTAAATTGAAAATCTTCATTGTAATTCTCAAAATTTTTGTTTCTGGATATATATTCGCATACACTGGTAGTGAATCTTTGACATAGATCATAACACCATCATTTTGATTATTTTTCGAACCATTATAATATACTGAATAGTTTGGAATATGAAAATCACCTAATGAATCTAGGTTACAGCATTCTGATAGAACAATTATATCACTGTACTCGAATTCGTCTTGTATATATACCATGAGTTCGTCATGTAAACCTAAAAGTAGTCCTTACTAAATGAGAAATTTCAAGATGGAAATAAAGTTTATAAAAATGATTGTATTTTTAAATTGAATGTCTTTAGCAATTTCCTGCTAACCTTGTTTTTCTTCTATGAGAGTAACGGTTGAAATAATGAAACGATCTAACCTTTTTGCCTTTAGTCCTGGCTGTTGAACCAATGTGAATTCGTCCTATTTTTTCTTACCACTCAGCTGTACCTGCGAGTGGATGGAAATATCCTTGGTGTCTTCAGAGGGGAGATTGACAGCGAGATGAGCGAATCATCGAGATGAGAAATGTATGTTACAATGTGTAAAATTACCTTTTCTTCTTAGATCTTTGAGTACAAAACTGAGAATCCGGTTCGAACTGACCACTTTGTTGGGTCCCAATTTTGGTTTTTGGGCTTGCTGNCACCACTATGACGTATTAATTGCTTTTTTTGTTGTTTAGTAACATCAAGACGATGTGACCTTGAAGTGTCAGGTGTATGGGTCATTCAGAATTTTTTTCATATGAGATTTTGTGTGTGTGTGACATAGTGACGTAATTACATTTGATTGGTGTGTGTGTGTGTGAGAACGCACGGTACAGGGTTCAATCATGTGCTTGTCTATGTACAAACATACGTCTGCATACTTCGAAGATCCTTCAAGTAATGAAGTAGTGGTNACATACGTCTGCATACTTCGAAGATCCTTCAAGTAATGAATGTTCCATCGGTGTGAGCCCACCAAGTTAGTAGTGGTGTGACGTCACAGCAGCAACCGTTCAACGGTAAGAGAGCAAGATGTTCACTCCACGACGTGTGGCTGAGTAATGCGTATTCATCGGTGTGCCCTCACCTCTCTCGATTCAGTGAAGGCTGTGACGTAACGCATCGCTCTAGCCTCGCTATCGATGGTGACACGCAGGCGGCCGAGGACTGTGCTAACGTCTGCCCTCTCCGAGAGCGCAACGACCACTGCCTGTTCGTATCGACATCTGTTATCGCATCGAGTTGGGAGGTGGGCTTGGCTGTGACGTCAGGCATCTCTAGTGGGTAGCAAAGTAGGGTGAACTGAAGAGAGTTAAATAACGTGCATTTGTATAGATAATATTGTAGAATCTCGTGAAGTATTAATCTGAAAATTATCGACTTGAGCTGTGCCAAGGTATGGTTAGGGCGAATTGGATAAATATAACAATTGACAGAAATTCTCCCTATTATAGCAAAATTTGACCTCACATTTTCGCTTTGAAACCTCATTGAACTATTGAGACCCGCGTCGGACTGCAAAGTTAAAGGTTATAAAATAATTAGAGATAAGTAATGAGAAAAGTTCATTGCATGTATTCAAATGATTCAACATGAAACAAACCAATAAAGCACAAGTGATAAGAAATGAGAGTTCAGAGAGTGAATTCTTGTTGCTTGTAACTATCCAATGGAATTTAAGATCTGAATCTTGTGCAATGTTATATTTATGATGACGAATAAAAGAACAGTTATTATTTAGGTCTATTTTATGTACGGAAAACACTGAAGAGAGTGAAATTGAATTACAGAATACATATTCGGAATAGAAATAAATATATTAGGATTTGGAAAAATCTTGAGGTTTGGTTAGAATTTAGAAATTGTCGAAAGAGACAACTGCTTTGATGAGCCGATTTTCTATAATTTGTGCCTGTATTTCTTGGTCCCGTATGACAAAAACTTGTCGATTTTGATATTGCACGTAGCTTTTGCATTCCGTTTCGACCTTCACAGCATATGACATCAGCGTAACTATAACTGAAAAGTAGGATGTGCCATCACTTTGATCGAAAATAAATTCATTCACCTGTCATTGCCAGATTTACCCGTCAAGTTTGGTTTGACTTTGAAATAAATGCAAGGTTATTATCTGCCCCAAAACAGATGCGTAGACTCAACACATAACATTTTACAGGAGAACAGACTGACATTTCTCACGCATATGCATGTCTAACATGAACTAGGTACCACATATTTAATGATGATTCAAAATGCTACACTATATTTTTTCTTGAAATATAATTACATTACAATTTGAAGCAACATAGTAGATGATATTGACGTAACTTCAACTGAAACGTGGGTATCGCCTGACTTTGGTCTCTTTTTTTCCACACATTGGCAGAATCTGATGGTGAAGTTTGGTTTAACCTTGAAACTAAATACTAGGATTTTCTCGAGGGTAGAGTTTTCATGTATGCCGATGACACAACATTGTGACGTCCCCAGATCTAAATGAAATTGAGAATAACACGAAACTAGTAATCAATGAATTCGAGTGTTGGTGTAGAAACAATCATTTAATAAATAATGAAGATAAAACAACATTTATCCAGTTTTCAAGTAACTATCAGCGCCCTCTCCAAATAAATCTAGGTTTCGAAACAACAGAATATAGAAAATTCCTTGGAACACGACTTGATAATGAATTGTCTTTCAATAATCACATCGAATACTTGTACACTTCTCTGAAAAACGTATTTTGCCTTCCTAACAATGAAATTAAATTTTTTGAGACATAATTTCTTGGATATATACTATGGTCTAGTGTATTCTAAGCTCAATATAAATATTACCATTTGGGGACACTCATCAGAAATAAATAGAATCTTTATAAGGCAAAAACGCTTCATTAGACTAATTTTTGATCTCAAATACAGAGAATTTTGTAAGAAAACATTCCAAGACAAAAAATTTTTCACATTACCATGCATTTATCTTTACAAAATATTAAGCTACGTTCATGTACATTCCCATTTGCTAACAAGAAATGAGGAAATTCACTGTCATTAAACGAGACGGAGAAACGACTTCCATCAGGAAAAAATAAACCATAATGAGTACAAAGGTTCGCCACTTTATGCCGGGGCAAAATGTATTAACTTATTATCACACAGCATCAGAAGTGAAACAAATTTTCTCAAATTCAAGAAAAAAGTCAAAGACTTTTTGGTAACAAGTTGTTTTTACTTCCTGATAGAGTATGAAAATAATATTTTTGTGTAACATGTGCTGTTATTGATATAAGTGCTATAAGATAAAATATCTGTTGTAAAATGTGACGTGTCATATATACATTCATGTATCAAAAATGATGACTAAAATTTGACTTTGACTTCTCCGCCAATGTCATGCTAGACGGAGATTTGTAGACATGTAGTGTCAACACTTGACATTTTACAGGAGAACAGACTGATATTTCTCACACATATGCATGCCCTACATGAACTTCCGCATGCTTAAAAATGATGTAATAATTCAAAATGTCACACTACGTTTTTCTTTTCGAAACATAATTTATTACAAATCTGAAGCCATATAGTAGATGATATTGATATGATTTCAACTAAAAAGCAGGTTTGTTCTCACTTTGGTCTGTTTCTCCCCCACCATGTCAAGATCTGACAGAGCAGTTTGGTTTGAGCTTGAAACTGAACGTGAGTTTATTCACTGCCCAGGTTATGCTAGACGGAGATTTGCGGAGTTTCCAAAAGAGATGCGTAGGGTCATGCCATTTTGCAGTAGAATAGATTGATATTTCTCACACATGCATATGCTCGCCTAACAAGAACTTTCACGTATTGCAATACAATCTAATCATTTGAAATGCAACACTATATTGCAATATCTAACGGTGGAGTGTGGTTTGACTGTGAAAATGAATACAAAGTTCATTCTTTGCGAACATCATGCTAAACGGGGTTTGGAATTTCTCCAAAACAATGCATACAGTCACAACACACCATTTTACAGCGAAAAAGACATATTTTTCACACCTAAATATATTCTCGACATGAACTTTTACACGTCGCAATACACATGTTTCAATTTGAAATGTATTACTATCTTGTTCTTGAAACCCAATATTATCCAAGATTCAAGCCAATATACCATATGACGTAAGCGTGTATTCAACTGAAAAGGAGGTATTTCCACACTTCAACCTGAAAACTGATTCCTCCCCTCCACCATTTCATGATCTGACCTTGAAGTTGAGTTTGATCTTCAACTTGACTACGTGGTCATTTTCTGTCGATGTCCTGCTATACTGGTTTGTGAGTCCCCAAATATTACATAATGCACACATTTTTCGTACATACACACGCATGCTTTACACCATGCATGCTTATGCTTATGTTGTAGTATTTTTCTCGAGAGAATTTATCTGGTTGAAGCTGTGATGATTCTGCAACCGTGTTAGGAATCACACGTTGAAAGGTGAGACCTCGTTAGTCCTTAGCTTGTACAAGTTTCTCAACTTCTGAGAGTTGTCGTTCGTATGGGGGCGACAGCTGATTAACGGAAAAACAGATTTTAAACAGAAACAGAACAGTATGATGGATCCATCAGAAGTGCAATACTAGGAGTTTGATACAAACTAGCATTCTATTCCAATACATGAGTTGGATTCGACCTAATATCGATACTTACGATCAGTGTAGGCTAAAGAAGGCGAAAACAAGTATCTCAAAGAATTTTTCAGTTCAATTTATTCAATATGAAGTTTTCGCATATTGGTTTCTCTATTCTTTTAATCAGTATAACATTTACTTGCTGCATGATAAAGATACAGTAATGCAACTTGTCGCTATCGAACTGGGTACTGTAATAGCGCGATAAACATTTTTGTCAACATTTTTACTGTTGTTCCTGTAAATATAGTGTTTCAGACTAATATGTCATCATAGAAATTCATTTTTCTGATATACTATGATTCCATAAGACATGTGCAATAGCAGATTTTATTCATATTCATATTTGGTCACATTACTTCTAACGCAAAGTTTTCCCCGCTAGGTAGTGCTGTTTCTAATTTACTGTTCGAGGAATATTTTCTGGCGCTCCATTTCGGTCAATCAGTTATTGTTGAACCTGCTTCTGCAATTTTGAAAGATGTTTGCTGATGTGATGAAATATATCGCATCTATCTTGAGCCTCATAAAAGATGAATACAAGGAGAAAACAGTGAAGGATGGACTTGAAGAGTGTTATAAGGCTTCTAAACGAATAAAAAAGATCTGAAAAATACTACTACTATGGGTGGGAAACAAAATCTACTAGCATTCTTGGTCAATATTACAACACTACGTAATCAGATGAAATTTGAGATGAAGAAAGGAGCAGGCCTGATTAGCCGGAAAGAGACAGCCTCTAATCGAGTACATTGGGATGATTCAGAATCGGCTTTCAATTCGCGTATCCGGACTGAAGTGATTAGTAATCTCAAGCATAAGAACCCTACCTCATTTTTGATCGACTGTAAGACCCTTTTTGTGAGACGAATTCAAAATGCATTGAAAAAGGATGCATTTTTAAAGGTTAATATGACATTCGGTGGAGAATTTGAGGTTGTCAAAGGCGATCGAATCTTAAACGAATATAAGTATTTCACAACATCTAACGCATCCATCCATAGTAACACTGATATGAATATGTGGTTTGAGGAACATGTTATGGAGCCAATCATGATAAAGTTAGAAGAGTTTCAGGAACGTGACAGTGGTTGGACGTTGAAAGCAGTAGTGAATTTGGGAGTTAACATAAACAAATTTGTGCCGCAGAGAGGTTCATCATACATTGAGCTGCCTTCTCAAATCAAACGAAAACAAGCATGCATAAATGTAAAAAATCATGATAATGCCTGCTTCGCTTGGGCCATTGTTTCGGCGATGTATCCAGTTCCCCATGGACAACATTCAGATCACATTCTATCTTATCCTGACTATTCAAAAGTTCTGAAGTTGAAAGGTATTCACTTTCCGATGACAATTGTTCAGATAAATAGATTCGAAGAGCAAAATGATCTCTCAGTCAACGTTTATACGTTGAAATTTTCAAAATCCAAGTATACAGTAATACCGCTGAGATTGAGCATGGCAAAAAATAAAAGCAAACATGTGAATCTACTCATGATTCAAGACATGTATTACGATGAAAGATATGAGGATTCAATAAATGTCTATGATGTTACGTCACCAACCAGAAAACACTTTGTTTGGATAAAAGATCTATCTAGTTTGGTGAGTAATCAACTCGACAACCATAATGGAAAAAAATATTTTTGCAATAGGTGTTTTCACTATTTTTCCACGCAAGCTAAGTTAGATAAACATCTTGAAGACTGCTCGAAGACAAAGGAATGCCTACCAAAATTACCCATGGAGGGAAAACATATTTTGAAGTTCAAAAATTTCAAAAATAAAATTACGTCAGCTTTCATCATATATGCCGATCTGGAGAGCGTATTGGTATCTACACAAGATGGCAATAAATATCAACGACACATTCCGGCATCTATTGGATATTATGTGAAATGCTCCTATGATGATACGCTATCATTTTATCGATCATTTCGTGGTGAAAATTGTATGAAATGGTTTGCCGACGAGATAGGTCAGTTTGCTGAAGATGTTGCAACTGTGTTCCAGTGTCCATTCGATATAGATATATCAGCCAGCCAGGAAAGAGATTTCAGGAAAGCAACTCATTGTCATATATGTGACAAACCATTCACTATATCAGACAAAAAAGTACGCGATCATAATCATCTAATACCTAAAAATAATTATCGCGGACCATCACACAATGAGTGCAACATAAACTATCAAGATGATCAAACAATTCCCATCGTGTTTCATAACTTATCAGGGTATGATGCACATTTTATTATAAAAAATATTGCATTGGATCTCAATGGAAGTGTCGCCGTTTTGCCGATAACAAAGGAAAAGTATATCTCCTTCACTAAAAGTATTTCAGGTAGCAATATCCACTTCAGATTTATTGACTCATTCAGATTCATGAGTTCTTCGCTGGATACGTTAGTATCATATCTATCGGATTTTCCAAATCTCATATCACAGTTCTCCAACCTCTCGAATGATCAACAGCAGATTTTGACAAAAAAGGGTGTAATGCCGTATGACTATATCGATTCTTTCGAAAAATTCAATGAAGATTGTTTACCCCCTATCGAAACCTTTTACAACAAATTGGAGGATAAACCGTGTCCTAGGAGATCTTACTCACGTGCCAAGTTGATATGGGATACTTTTGAGATGAACACATTGGGGGAATATACGGATCTGTATTTGAAGACGGATGTTATGCTTCTGGCTGATGTCTTCGAGCAGTTCCGCTCAAGTTGTCATAAAACTTACGGTTTGGATCCTGCCCATTATTTCACTCTGCCTGGCTATACATGGGATGCTATGTTATTCAAAACGAAACAGCAACTTGAACTTCTCACCGATGTAGATCAGCTGCTGTTTTTCGAAAAAGGAACAAGAGGTGGATTGAGTCAAGTTTGCTCCAAGCGAAGAGTCACAGCTAATAACAAATACATGGGCGACAATTATGATAAAGCCAAAGCTGACTCATACTTAATGTATTTCGATGTTAATAATCAATACGGTTGGGCAATGTCTCAATATTTACCATACGGCGGGTTTGAGTGGATGGATACCAACATTGATATCACAACTGTGCCTGATGATGCCTCAGAAGGTTATGTACTAGAAGTTGATCTGGAGTATCCAAACAACCTTCACGATATGCATAAGGATTTACCGTTTTGCCCCGATCATGTGGATCCTAAGACGAAAAAATCTCGAGCCGAAAGTACATCGGATGTGAAACAATTTAAATTGATGGCTACTCTCCAGTCGAAGAAAAAGTATGTGATCCATTACAGAAATCTCAAGCAGGCCTTAGAACATGGTCTCATTTTGAAGAAGATTCATCGTGTTCTAAAGTTCAAGCAGTCCACATGGTTGAAGCCCTACATAGACTTGAACACACGTTTGCGAACTGCTGCCTCGAATGATTTTGAGAAGAACCTATTCAAACTAATGAATAATGCAGTATTTGGTATGTACTATTATCTTCAAAACTCATTTTTGTCTAATATATATAAATAAATATTTGTTTCAGGGAAAACTATGGAAAATCTGAGAAAGCACTCTGATGTTCGCCTTGTAACGAGTTGGGATGGGCGATATGGTGCCGAAGCCAGAATCTCCAATCCTCGGTTCAAGAGTTTGACTGTCTTTGATGAAAACTTGGCGGCCATTGAATTGGGAAAATCCGAAATATTCTTCAACAAACCTATATATGTTGGAATGGTAGTACTGGATTTGGCAAAGTTAACTACATATAATTTCCATTATGAGTACATGGCTCCTAGGTTTGGAGAAAATTTTTGCGCAGTTTATACTGACACGGACAGTTTGATTTATGAAATTATAAATTATGATCCATATGAGATGATGAAAAATGATTGTCATCAGTATTTCGATACTAGCGATTATCAATCAGATAACATCTACAATATTCCCCGAGTGAATAAGAAAGTGATTGGATTGATGAAGGATGAGAACAACGGAAAGCTTATGATCGACTTTATTGGACTCAGATCTAAATTATACTCAACTAAAACTGCAACGACAGAAGATCAAATCACTGATCTGAAAGAAAGATTGAAGCAGGAGAATTATGAAAATGATGAAATCAAACAAATTGTGGCCAATTTCGGAGTATCCAAGAAAGCGAAGGGCGTTAAACATAATGTTGTCAAAACAAAAATCGCTTTCGAAGATTACGTGGCCTGTTTGGAAAATTGTACCGAAAAAGCAATCACGCAAAAATTAATAAAATCCTATAAGCATAGGGTGTATTCAACAGAACAAACGAAGATTGCTCTGAATCCTAACGATGATAAACGCTATCTAATTCCCGAAACCTACCATACTCTTCCATGGGGACATTACTCAATTCAAAATCTTTGAATATTGATTGATAACAATATCAACTACAAATTATTCTCGTCTCAAATGAACGGTTCTATGTACGAGCGAAAATCACATATCACATTGAAAGTTTTTGTTAACATATTATCCTGTTGCTGAGATACAGGTGTATTTTTGTGAGTCAAAGCAGAACTATTGGAAAAATGAACCGTACTATCATTTATTTCAAATTG
Source organism: Leptinotarsa rubiginosa (assembly GCA_015342145.1). Classification (NCBI taxonomy): domain Eukaryota; kingdom Metazoa; phylum Arthropoda; class Insecta; order Coleoptera; family Chrysomelidae; genus Leptinotarsa; species Leptinotarsa rubiginosa. The sequence continues at coordinate 1,613 of WOGL01001875.1, read as the reverse complement.
AATCATACACCTATTTTCTTTCGAAAGAGGTTTTATATAGGGCTATTGGCGATGTTTTTTCCTCTATAATCTAAAAAACAAACGCTCCGGCAGCTCTACCTCCAGGGTGGTGTGGAAACGAGCAAAGAAAACTGTTTTAACGATGAACTCACAGCCTGATGATATTAACTCCTTGTCCTCATTTTTTATGGTAACATTTCTTGGTCTCTTCTTTTGAAGGGCTTATAAGTATCTGTTAAGTCGATGTATTTCCTGAAAATATTAAATTCAACTCTTCCATCATACCTTTTGTAAACAGACAACAATAAAAAATATTTATATATTATGTAAGATCTTGTTCGTTATATCTTTTCGGTTAACATTTTGTAAGAAGTTGTTTTGAATCATTAGTCAACTTGAATGTGTTTTTATTGATGTTCAAAATATAATTTTAAATAGAAACGTACTTTTTCTATGACAAACATCATCTTGTAGAATCAAACCATAACACGAAGGAAAGATCCGTGTTGACTTCACGACGGCAGATTGACATAACCTGAAACATAACCAAAATAACCATCAAATCATCTTGTATAAAAGCTGTTCGGAAAAATGTGTAACTGAAACTGGTTCTGATCTATTTCACTACCAAAATAACCAAAAACATAACCACTAAATCATCTTGTATGAAAGCTGTTTGGAAAAGCGTGTAACTGAAACTGGTTTTGATCTATTTCAGTTTAGGATCTATTCAAAAATATCTGTTAACTTCTTTTGATTACATGTTGTTGATATAAATAGACGGAATCGCACATAAAAATTTAGTTTTGACCAAATTGCAGCATATTCCATAGCAAAGCACTCTATTAATTATGAACCTCGATATTATAGAAAATTACAAGTCGAACAAACATGTTATTTTCAGCAAACCCTTTTCAATATTAGTCCTTATTGAGATTAAAATCTTTCATAATTGCCAATCAACCACATATATCCTTCCACTATTCTACACATATATCTTCAATTTCATCAAAAGTCAAATACGGAGCTACATAATTGAAAATTGGTATGATGGAAATTGCGATCATACTGTTCAAATGAAACAATCACATTACAATTGTAGCGTATCAATTATTTTGCTATTCGTCTGTATATTTGATCTAAATACATAACTTCGATATCTTTATGGCTACACATTGAAAAATTTTCTCAAATTTGTACCAATATATTTCAAATACGCACTTGGTGTTATGCGAGTTTAATTGATTTTGAGATTTACTGGTGTATGATTTTTTTGTCATCCATTCTTAGCTGAAAATGAAGTACAAACATAGCACATTTATGATTCAATATCAGACAACCCCGTTTCGACCCGCCATAGCTCTCATCAGTGGTGTTACGCTTAACTACAAATGCATTGCTAGTATCAACAGTAATTGAAGAACAAGCTATAGCTTCAAATATGGCCAAGGAAGTGATACTTGCATGTGTTGCACATGAGATTGCATATGTTTGGGAAAAGTTGCCCAAACATCTACAAGATGACATCGATATACTGAAATATAGATATTGTTACGAACACCACCCTGATGAAAATTCAGATTCGGATGTTGATGATGGCCCTATACCTCGAA
>WOGL01001874.1:0-10661 GCA_015342145.1 Leptinotarsa rubiginosa | reverse complement strand
CGTCCTGTTGAAACCACCATGTATTGGGTGTGCAGATCATCCAATTCAGGCCAACAGAAGTTGGTAATCATCGACCTATAGTGCTCGCCGTTGAAAGTGTTGGCCTGACCAACGTTGTTCTCAAAGAAATATAGACCGATGACGCTGCCAGTCCAAAATCCACACCAAACAGTAACTTTTTCGGAATGCATTTGACACAATTTTGTTTGTTCACATACCCATTCATCCAGAAATGGGCCTCATTGCTGAAGATGATTTTTCGACNCCAGAGCCCATTCAGCGAAAACACGTCGTTGTCTATGGTCGTTTACCTTCAGTTCCTGGGTCAGAACGTTCAGTTCCTGGTAAAGCACGTTGAATTTTAATAGCTTTATTCAACTCAAGACACAAGTTATAACATGAAAATATTGTAAAGTATTATGAAATTGAGTAGTGCGTTGTCTCTACTACCCGAGTCCCGAAGGTCGGGGTGCTAGAAACGTCCCTTTCCTCTCGACACTCACAGGGCCTGACTTAGGATAGCCGGAACAACATTTGAATTTGCAAAAACCACAAAGTTCTTACTATGAGTTATTTCAAGTTCAACTGACCATTAAATATATGTTAACGGCGCAGTCATGTAAAGTACATTAACTAATTGATTTTCTATAAATAATAAAAGGCAGAGGACCTAAGGTATATCCCTGTGGCATTCCACTATTCATTTTGATAAATTTTAGATGCCGTTCATTTGAAACTGCTTTTTATTTTCTATGGAATATACTTTCATCGAAGTAAAAGAATTATTTGAAAAACCCCAATATTTCAGCAGTGCCAGGAGTAAATTGTGAACAATAGTGTCGAACGGCTTCAAAAAGTCTAAAACAGTCCGTGCCGTTATATTTTTTAACGAATTTGCTGAATATATCGTCGAAAACGTTCACAAGTCGGTGTAGGTGGTTGATGTTCAACAGAAAAAGGTTTGGAGAGACTATGGATTCCCGAGAAAAACCAGCGTTGATGGCGAAGTTATCCAAAACAGAACCATTGGTATCTTTTCGTATTTCTCAATTGTTTTCTTCCAAATAAAACCTATTCATCTGTATGCCTGTCTCTCTAAATGCGATAAACTCAAATGTTACCCAACGAATTTTCATATAGTTTTCAATAATGGACGAATGTGATTCAATCGGAAATTTTATGTATATAATTTATTGATTTCATTTGTGATCCGGTTGAAATATGACGATGTTATCCATGAGAAGTCGGAGTCGTAAACTCTGCCCAATCCCTTTGAGACAAAACAATTCAGTACATATTAATGCCCTTTTATAGGTCTCCGGGAAAAAGTACGCGATAGCATATGCATGTCTATCTGTTAAGGACAGCTCACTATACCTACTTTAATGTTTAAATTAATGGTTACATATAATGTTGTAATTGAAAAGCTATTTTGAGGGACATGATATCAATCCTGAACTGAGAAAATTCATACTGAAAAAAACTAGAATAGTTGACAGTGAAATAACTGTAGGAAAAAAAATGAATGACTTTTTAAAAATCCTCATTTAAGTGTGACTGTCACAGGTAGATTTGGATGATTGATATTTTGTATTGTATTGTATTTTGTATTGTGATGTTTAAAAGTTTGATAACCGTTAAAAACTGACGATTGTTTCGTATTGTTTTTTGAGAGTAATTTTGAATTTTGATAGCTGCTTAATTTGTTTTCGTTACATTCACGATTTGATATATGTCGATATATGTTGATATAGTCGACACTCCTTTTTATTTTTTAGTCTGTGTTTTTGTTTTTTTACTACTTTCATGCAAGTACTTTGCATACGCATGCATACGTAGGTATATGCAATTTTTTCGGAAAATTTGGGTGTGAAAAGTGTGGCAGCGAAGTTCTTTCCAAAATTGCTGAATTTTGACCAAAATGACCGTCGCATGGGCATCGCTCAGTCGTATCGGGTCGCTAGTAGATAATAGATTAATAAAAGTTAGTTTCGTACATTGCTTTAATTTTTCAACAGGTTCAAAGTTGTCACTGTTTAAATCCTAAATCGTAAAAATCTTATATGTAAACAAACAACAACTCTTCATTGACAGGGCTATAATCACGGGCGTTGATTATCCAGTGAGAACTTTCACTGTGGCCGCAGGCATCTTGAAGAGATTTCTATTTCTTCTGAGATGAATATGTGCATAACAGGTACCGTACTTAACAGACGGGATTCACGACAATATGCAACTTCAGAATTAAATAATTTAAGGGTCAGCCTAAACTAAAATTAACATTAACATCAACCAGAGAAAGTAGACCAATGGATGATTAGCAATTTTTCTGTAAATCAATTTTTTTTTCCTTTTTTTGAAAGTAAATGGTAATTAAAGCAGCATGAGGCCCCAGTATACAAAAATACAGCAACAAAAGTTATTGGTCTTATCATTATTCAAATAAATGAAGACTCGCGTGACTGATAAGATTTCTCTTAGTATTAGTCGATAAAAATGTATTTGTTGGCCCCAGTGTTTCAAGATTATTCGTAATAATTTATTTAATTACTGAGTTTTAGATAGGATTGGTTGCTGGAAATAAAGGATAATATTGAACTTTGGATGGAAAATACTTGAAATTTGGAAAGAATTCCTCAAAAAAATAGGATAAAATAAAGAATGAAATACTTAGAGTGAAATAAGAAAGTGAAATATACACTCTCGAGGGAGAACGTTAATAAAATGAATAAACCAAAAAAGGGCATGCTCCGAACGACTCGGTAATTTGAAACTTTGACAGTTTTGATGAAATTTTATACTTGTTTAATTACATAGACATCATCAATCATTTTCCTACAAAGTTCTCGAAAATTCGAATTTAAAAAAATTATAACCTGCAAACTTACTTATTTTCGAAAATTGTGCTGTCAGTTGCTTTGATTATGATTGGTTGATAATTATTTCTTATTTTCCTTCTTACTTATTTGTGAATGACATATTGTTATTAAACTTCTTGCTTTATTTTATTTTCTTTCTTATGTTATCTTATTTTTTTCTTAAACCCTCCTTACATGTCTATAAAATATCTTCTGGAGGCGTTTATTTTTCGGCGAAACCTTTTTTGATATTCTCTTTCTCTATTAATAGGTACATCACGAATGAATAAACTCCAGTGAAAGAATGAAAATATTCAAAAATATCAGTAAAAACTTAGGAATCTCCTTTAAGATTTTCCAATAAAAAGCCCCAGTACGAAAATGAAAAATTGAATAAACATTAAACATTTCTTGGGACAAGTAGTTCGATTGAATAATTTAAAAAGTAACCGTGCTCTTCGATAATTGCATTCTATCAAAATATCCTCAGTTGTTTTTTGTTACACTGAGAAAATATCGGTACGTGTTGCTGCCATCTCCGGGTCGGAAGCTGAACTAAACTGTCATACTTATTCATATTGTCATCAAAACGGAAAGTAGAAAGAGAAAGGTTAGTCTATATACAAAGGTAGAAACATTGTCATTGTCTAATGATTTAACATGTGTCATCCTTAGACAATGGTAGAAACATTAAATGAAAGGTCATTTCAGCTTTCATATTGCAAGGTTAACAAAACTGTGAAAAATTATATGAAAGTCAAAATAATTCGAAAACTATCATGAATTAAAAAAACAAATTGTAATTTCAAATTTCATTGGTCGAATTCTGTTTCTGAAGGCATTTTTTGAAATATCCTAAATTTTTATAGAAAATGTTCAAAGAGATACCATTTGTTGCTGAAAAAGTCAACCGAAAATGAATATTAACATATCCAAAACAAACACTGCTTCCAAACACCAAAACGCCAACACTATCTAATATTGAAATATAGCAGGGTCGTACTCACAAAAAAATCATATATGATGTATAATGATGTATTTTGAGAACGAAACCTTAAAATTTAACTGAGATAAAATGGTAATTCAGGATGATATAGTCAACCCTTCTGATCAATAGAGAAATTTGATTGAGAATCAATTGGTTGGGGCTTGTAAAATGTGCTGACAATAAACTTGTGCTGTTGTGCAAAGTATACATGAGAGCACTTAGTGACTACACCGTTCTTCAATTTCTCAACTATTAGGTATTTTGTGATCTGATCACTCATAATCTACAGTAACACCTATGAATTGGATCGTTTATGAGTATATTTTCGTACAAGTAGGATAGGTCGACTCTTTGCTCAAATTTCTCTATCGTAGAAGTGACATAATTTTGATTCGGTCACAAAATTAATCTTATTTTGTGATGTGGTTAAGTTCTGTTGTTCTGTGACCGTGTTCGTCATGTAGTTCTGTCATGTGGTGTTCCATGTCAGATGAAAGAGGAATTTGTTGTGTTGTCAATTGGAATTTGACATTTTTAGCTTTCGTATTTTGTAAAATATGTTTTATTTGAAAATAATAAATTCGTCATAAGGAATATTGGGCAGCCAATGAGACGAGATAATTTTTCGTGACAAGATACTTATCTGATATATCAACTAATGGAAAACATTGCATATCCTCCAAACATATTTTATAAACAAATTTTATGAATCTGGGAAGGATAGAAAAAAGGTGGGATTCTATATTTCCATATACACAATGCAGGAAGTGTTTGAATGTACATATTTCAGGGTCCAAAGAAATGGAAAACGGAGGCAACACTAGGGATGCAAACAGGAATAAGGATATAAATTGGTCAAGGTTTGGATTGGGTAGTGAAACTGCTCAAAGAGTAAGAGCGAACACAACCGGTTTCATAGATTTGTCTAATGAATATGGGGCTGGTGGACACCAGGCTTCAAGTGCTAATGAATTATTTGCAGAAGAACAGGTGGGAGTATAATATATTGGAAATACATATACTATGTGGCTAACATCACAGATAACTTCCGGTCTTGAGGAGAGTTATGTTTGTGTTACAAAGAGGAAGCAGGTTCAGAACATCTCTAATTTGGTGTTGGAACAGATTCATGTTTTACATAAGGTCATAATGGTGCTATGTCTCAGAGTGTTTCATTTTATCTACAAATTCTCCGAAATTTATATCAACTGAAAATTCCCTGTATAATTCCTGACTCATGCATGCATATAATATTTATTCATACATATTTTTCCTTTCTTGGCCTACTTTATTGGATGACACTCATATCCAAATTTATTTGATGAAACACTTACATAAGTCTCTTCTTGACAGTGAATTGATTACACAAAATGTAATAATTGGTATTTTGTTTAGGGAGATGTACCTTGGTGGAAATCTAATTTTTTCATTTCCCAACCGGTTTTGTTCGGGACGTGGGATGGTGTTTTCACATCTTGCTTAATTAACATTTTTGGTGTGATAGTCTTTTTACGATCTGGATGGATAGTTAGTCAAGCTGGAGTATGTAGTGCTATTACTATAGTTTTGTTTACAGGTAGATGAATATGCTTTATATTTTCAAGTGTTTGGTGTGGATTTTCGATGAGATACATAGAATCAGGATAGTTTGTAGTTCTGAACTTTCTGAAATTCTACATGATCTCAAAAACATCAGTTTTTGAGCCATTGTATTTTTTCATAGAATAAACGATCATTTAAATGAACACTTATTCAGGTTCAGGGTTGTTCAATCTAGGCAAATATTACGGAATTTTTCAACCAACAAGATATTCTCCCCTTTAGAGTGAGAACTAATGTTCAATGATATTGCTCTGTAAATAACTGAAATTTACGAGTATTGATATATTTTTCCAAATAGCAACATTTTTTGTTCTAACTGAAGTTGGGTTAGGTTCTTACTGAAGTTAGAACAATTAATGTTTCTGTTGCAAGGCATCAACAATAATTTGAAAATATCTAATACTGAATATCAGTTTTTAGTAACAAACCTATTATTATTCAGAACTACAAAAATATTCTCTACAAACTTACAGCTATTGCTGTATAACCAGTTGAGTCATTGAATGACAAAGTATGAAAAATAAGGAATTCACTCACTTTCATGATTATTATTATCAAATAAAACATACTTGAAGAGGGGTCAAGTTTTGACAGTAGATTTTATTGTTGTAATGAACCGATTTGTACTTGGTTTTGAAATGTGCATTTACACAATATGAAACTCACAAATGTACTGCAAGAAATTTTACCAGCGTGTAAGGGTTTTTCATCAGTTGTATTTCATTTTATACTTGTCAAAAAGCAAATAGTTAACTCCTTTTCCATTTTTGTGAAAGATGGATTCCTTAACTGGACTAGAGTTGGAGTGATTTCATTGGCAGTGAACAGATTTCTAGATGAATTCCTGGAATTGGCATAACATTCTCTTTCTGCATTACCAACAAAAAGGAGAGAAGCTACTGAAGCTGGAATTCAATTAAAGTGTAATAAACAGTGTTGAAGCTTAACACATCTTGTTTCTAAGTTTTCTGATACGTTTATAAAATTTTAATCTACCTATTATGAATGAATGCATCCAGAAATTTTGTATTCACTTCATTTTACAAAATGCATCAAGCAAGCATTTGAATGATATATTTATTTTTGAGTCATTGAATGATAATAAAGTGGCGTTTCATCAATTTTTTGCACCTTTTCTAAGTCAGATGATATTGATGTATGTAGTTATCTATCTCAGTTATATCATTAACATACAACAACAGACCAGGCCTAAGACTGAACTTGGTGGCACACCAGTTTCAGTAACTCAGATCTCTGTTAAATACATTTAATTTAAACCATTGTATTAGAAGAAAAAATTAATCATATATTGAAAAAAATAAAAATAACACTGAAATATTCAGATTAGTTAGTTCAAAACGGAAATAGTATAAAAAAAGTGAAGAACTGAACAAAGATTATAAATTAAAAAAAAACGAATTTGGTCATCTGTAAAATGAAATTTACTTGAAATAGGAATAAATTGATAACAATGGAAATGAAAAAACTTCAGGTCACAATAATTTGGTTTTTTTGCAAATTAGCGTACTATTTTTTGTTTCACACTCATTGTTTATTACCCTGCAATTCTGATATTATTTACTTTTTGAAATAGCTTAATCGAAAATTTCGGTCCTGGTATTTTTAGTATTTTTAATTTTTGATTCTCATTTTTCTTCTCATAGATTTTCGGAACATTCACCAAAAAACATCAACCACTTTCAAACAGCTGTAGATTCATTCTTGAATTCATTTATAGTTTCAATCATTTTAATATTGGTTCATCAACTTTTGTCATGTTGATTAAATTATCAGAAAGAACACTAATTGACCAGGCCACCTTGTTATTTGATTCATCAATTAGTTTTCGTAATATATTTCTTTTTCTTGCTTGAGAGTAGATCTGTACATTAGGGTTATGTTTAAAAGGCCTTATAAAAAAAGTACATTGTATGTTTTATCGCAACCTGGGGATCCAATGTGGATCCCTTTTAAACCCCCGAAATTGGGAGAAAATTTATACTTATAAGTAACAGGGACATGTTCAAAGTGAACATTTTAGCTTGAACCAAGTCCTACTCTCACAATGAAAAAGTATGAATTATAGAAAGCATCTGTTATATTAATAATTTGTCCGTGTTACCCCTCTTACGCCAAGTTATGATGCAATGGCTGTATGAGTTATGTATTGTTAACAATCTGTTTCTGTGAATATAAGTAGCAGAAGCGATTTTTTGTTGTCGGGCTTCGAGTTTTAGAAGTTTTAAATGTCATATTGTATTCTTTTTAGTATTTACCGCCTTAGTATCTGTCTTGTCGGCTGTGGGAATATGTGAACGATGTCGAATCGAAAGTGGGGGAGTTTATTTTGTTATTGCACATACCTTGGGATCAAAATTTGGAGGTGCACTTGGTGTGATTTACTGTTTTGGACAGGTAAATATAAAATAATAGACTCCGTGGAATATATTGGTTCTGAAATACATAAAATGCTTTACCTATCTCAGTATCTTAAAGAAGAGTGTCATATTTCTTTATTGCTTTCACTATTTGATACAACATTGAAAAAGTCTTGGGTATAATTACAGTGAGTCACCTTTCAAGTTTACATTTACAAAAAGTAGGACTTTTGTGCAACAAACTTTTTGCATTCATGCCAATTTCCTAAATAGTCAACTCTGAAGTTTGTAACTTCAAAACATGGTTTTGGAAGCCCTCAAAAGCTTCTTGGTGTGATGAAAATCGCAGTCCACACATTTTTTCAACAAAAAAGTTATTAGGGATAGGAAATAATTTCGGAGAATGAGGTTAATTAATCATCACTTCGATGGTTTTTCTCCCTTCAAATATACAATTGTTTGATGTGCTGTTTGGGAGCTGGCATTGTCATTATGAAGAATAATGAGACGTTTTTTTTTGTATTTTTTAATTTGGTCGAACTCATGGAAAACAAATTGTTGCATACTATTTACTGTTTGCTATTCTTTGCTCTTCTGAAGGAACGCTTGAGATATGTTCAGTGGAGTTGCTTAGTTTCCGGTTTTGTAGGCCCCAAATTGAAATATTTGAGTATTTATATACACCAATTTACACCTGATTTTTTTTGAGCGAAGATTAAAGTGTGTGGAATCCTTCCGGAACAAATCTTTCTACACTTGGTCATGTAAAATCGAATGTATTGCTATCTGTGATATACTAAGAGACGGTTCAGTCTCACGGTATATCTCCAGCCTATCTTCTTCAATCATTTTGATCACGGAATCAATGTTTTTTGGTATAGCAACCGATTTTCGTTGCTCTCCACAAAATTCATCATTGACGGATACATAAACATGACGATATTCTGAAATCAAATGTAAATGAAGCAATTATCTACATTATTGTTGGGTTCAGCCTTTCTTAAAATCAATTAAGCGATTGATTGAATAGAGGACGAATTTTACGAATATTGTAATGCTAGTTTTCGGTGGCGCCATCTAATGGTCGTTTGTAAAAACGTGAAAGGCAACCCTTAATGATTAGATCAATGGTTTGTATAATAAAGTGGATACGCTTTTCCAAATTTTTTTGAGGGTTCAGCTGAGTTAATTAACCTCGTCATGAATTTTGGATTTTATAATTTGTTTCAAACACATTTTTCCAGGCTGTGGGTTGTGCACTGAATGTTCTTGGATTTGGAGAATCAATGGCCGAATTGATTGGTTTGGGTGACTCCAGATGGGCGATTCGCTTAATTGCGATGGCAGCTGTAGTCCTACTAAGTGTGATAAATGTTGCAGGGGTGAAGTGGGTTATTAAACTTCAGTTCATTTTGTTGTTGATTTTGCTATCGGCTGGTCTTGATTTTATGGTTGGCAGCTTTGTACATACTGATACTGGTAAGAAAAAACTATCACCTATTCTAAATGAAATAGAGTAAAACCCTGGTTAAAAGAGCCTGAGTCAACGGAAATCCCAGTCAACCGAAACGATGCATATGAATAAACTGATACAATAAGTTATTTCAATAATCGTTTGTGCATTTTCTTGTGATTTTTTATTCATTTCTACTACAAAAAACTCTTTGTAAAGATATGTAGAGCATACATTGAATTTTTTTCAAACACAAAATACATACCTTCACGAAAAGTGTTTATTAAATTTATTTCCTTCTTTTCTCTGGGAGTTTTCCACATATTATGTTTAACAATGGGGAAGTAGAAAGCCAAAAAGGTTTTTTCTTCATAAAAAATAATCTCCTAAAATATTACTTTGTAAATTGCATTGCATTGTTTCTAAACGAAAAAGCACGAAGTAAATCCTACAGAAATCGTTTGTAATTCATAACATTATCCCCCCCATCATACACAGATGGGTTAACCAAAAAATTCGTTATTGTCTGCCCTCCCTTTATTTTGTTCAACCGGGGTTTCATTCAAAATACAAGTGCAGTGCATTTGACAATTTTTTTTGTTTTGTCCAAAAACTGTCGCCAAATTTACTAAAACTGTTTTGTAACAAAATTTTCATTTAGGTATATCTACCAGAATTTTAAAATTTTCGTTATTTAAAATAAAAAAACATTTCAGTTGAATTTTTATAGGATATTTAATTTTTGACTTTCAAAACCTGTTTATGTCTTAAAATTTTCTCCTCAGAGCAGTGTTTTTAGTATCAAAATTACTTGAAACAACTTAAAGTGTCATGAGTAGAATTCATAAGTATTTTATATAGATATTAAGAGAAAAATCAAGTTGTACTCAACAATCTCATCATTCTAATAATTCGGATATTGTAAATGGTTGAGAAGCCATTTATATGGATTCAGAATAAGATTTAAAATAGTTTATTAATGAATTTCATAATATATAAATGTAAGAATAATCAAACTTCGTTTATATATAATCATATATAAAGTATTTCAAAAGGGGAATCAGGAATGAATATCAATAGTCAACAAATAAAAACAACAAAATCAACAATATATTCTTGAAGAAGAAAATGATCAGGAAATATGATTGATATCGTATTTCATTGAAATTTTTTATTGTATAAAAAAATTCCTATTGTCTAATTCACTCTGTTTTTTAAAATATACAATAATTTATTTCTTGTACCATACTTATGAATGAAAGGAAAACCCAAAATTTGATTGTCTCTACAAACACTAATTATCGTGAGGGGGCAAATGTATCGTTTCTAGGCATTACGATTGATGACAAATTAAGCTGGAGAAATCATCTTGACCTTGCTGT
>WOGL01001873.1:0-10660 GCA_015342145.1 Leptinotarsa rubiginosa | reverse complement strand
AAGCGATCAATATAATATGTATCCGGAAATATTGTGACCTGACGGATTGTGTGATTATGAATTGGTTTCGAATTTGAATGATGTGATGTTGGATCGCACATCACACTATGGGAATATAATCACTTTTTTCACCAAAAAGTAAAAATAATTGAATCATTCACATCATTCAATTTGTTTCAATTATTTATCTGTTTCTCAAAAATATATCTTTGAGTAACAGATATTCTGATTATACAGAGTAATAATAATAATGATAATAATAACCTCGACCAGATATTTTTCTCGAGAGAATTCATCTAGTTGTAGTTGGGATGATTCTGCAACGTTAAATGGCTGACGGACTGCGAATAGCTATGATGCTACCTAGGTGGATCGAGGAGTTATCAACATTGTCTACCCAGGACACTAGGATAATGATCAACGTAGTCGATGACACAAAAAAAATAGTTATTTGGAGTACTGAAACATATAATTCGTGGACTCAAAAAATTACTCACTCCAAGGAGGTAAGCTAGTTATAGAGAAACTAGAATGAGAGTGATAATGATAGTAAGGATATCAATGTGATGGAAGAGTGAGTCTGTTGAGAATACCTAGTTTAACTGGGTTACCGAGGGACCAGTTTACAGTTTATGTCAATAAATCACTGTAATTAGTTTTACTAGCAAATAATTCTATTATACAGAACACCTCACATAGGAAACACCGTAAAATATATATCTATGAGAAAACTGCAAATAAGAAAGCGAACAATACAAACAAAAATTATTCAACTAACGATTGTCCCTAATTGTCTGTCAAAACTGAATTTCAATAATGATTTCTTTCTTTGAAATTTAGTTGTCTTTTCATCAACATTTTTCTCCTGTCAGATGAGATTTTCATCTATACAGGATGAATTATAACATTTAACGATTAGGTTTGAAATGCTTGCTTCAGATTCTACAAAGGGTATGAAAAAAATATATAGTCTGATTCACGAATTTAATTTCGTGTTGAAGAGAAATGAAGCCTTTCAAAATATGAGCAATAGCTCATTGGATTAGGAATGACGTGTGAAAAAATGTATTTTCATGTTATCACAATTTCCAGTGGATGTAACTGGACGATACTTGATGAAAATTAATATTAAAACTCAGAAATACAGTTTAGTGTGAAACTTCCGCTTTAAAATATTTTACAGAAAACGCTACACCTGTTTCGTTTTCACAAAAGCTTTCCAATCAAGAAGCTATCGTACAGCTCTGTGAAGCAAAAAACGTGAAAATCCCAGAGTTAACTATATTAGTAAATTGCGATTATCATTACCAAAGTTGGGATGAAGAAAGGCATTAACACTTTTGTTCAGATCTCAAACCATCAACAATCAGGATATTGAAAAGTGATCCTGATCAGGGTATATTTCCGGGTTGAACCACGTCTTTTGTGTTATTGTTAGTTCTATGTTTCAGCTTCGACTTCAAAGCCATTTTCAAAAAGCTATAACTACACTAATATCTCACTCTGCCCACTCCTCAGGAAGTGAATCGCTGCAAAGGTTTTCTGACTTGACGCCGGGGCCCCAATCTGCCTACTCCCCAGGTATCGTCGTTGGTCTCCATAAGGGTCTCAATTCTCAAGCATCAACAGGTGACCTGCTCCAATCCCATGCTGTTTTTTCAACTCAGCCAGTCGATCTATATATCGAAAGAGAGTGAACATGAGAATGGCAACTTTTGACATTGAACAATGTGGTAATTTATTTTGTTTCAGTATTACAAGATACATTCAGGTTTTTTCGTCAGTAAAATAAATTTTACTATAATTATCGATGTCTGTCTTTTTGTTGATATTGTTTTCTTTGATTTTCATTTTAGCCATCTTCAGAAATTGCCTTTTATTTGAATATGGTTCGAAATGAAGAATTTGGGTGTTTTAATAACATATGAGTAATTGTAAAAATTTGAAACAAAATTCTTATGCTCTAACACAACTCGTTCTAGATAACGATCATTCAGACGCCGGGGTCTCAAACTACCTAGTCTCAAGCGTCAACTGTTGACGTTTAGGGATTTTTACAATTACCTTCATGTTATGCAAACATCAAAATTCCCAATTTCGAACCAGATTCAACTGAAAATTCGCGAAAACAATTTTAACAAAAAGGCAGACATCGATAAATAATCTTAGCAAAATTCATTAATTTCTACGAACAAAAAAACCTGAATACGTCCAGTAATTTCAAAACAAAATGAATCACCACATTTTTTATTGTCAAAAAAATTGTCATTCTCATGATGAATTCGTTCAAATTTAAACATTTCAAAGAGAATATCCTCACATAGCGCAAGTATGTAACTATTTTATCCCTTATTATGTTTTATGTATTTTGGAAATATACCGGACATAGCACTCAAAAAATAGCAAATAATAGACACATGTTTAGTTCTTTTGGCTCATCATCATGCAGTCAAGTAGAAATGCACAGAGTTATCAACAGAAGCCAGCCGCACATTCGTAGTTTCGGGTAATGTATCTTGTGTTAACGAGAATATTACAATAATTACCATCGAGACAGATATAGCCGCCTGCGTAATATCTGTAACATGATTGGTACGATAAAATTATCTTTTAGATATATGTTGTCTGTTAAAAAAATATGGTGAATTCATTATTCTCAAAAAAAAAAAATTAATTTCTTCATCAGTTTTTGAAGTAGTCGATCTCTGATAAAATACACAAATGCCTACGTTTTTTCCTATCGTCAACAGCTGTTCTGATATGCACTTTTTGGTATGTCCTTGAGCTCTCTCAGCGATTCTGTTTTAACCTTCTTGATCGTCGCAAAACACCGTCCTCTCATGTGTTTCTTCAATCTTGGAAACAGAAAAAAGTCGCAGAGAGGCAAATCTGGAGAATACGGTGGCTGAGGCATGATTACTGTGTTTTTCTTTGCTAAAAAACTACGAACAATCAATGACGACTGAGCAGGTGCATTAACGTGATGCAAAAACCATGAGTTGTTTTTTCACAATACCGGACGTTTTTTTCATATTGCTTCTCGAAAGCGGCACATAACTTCAAGACATTACTCGCTGTAGACTGTACGACTATGTGACATGTCTGAAATTTCCGAAAAAATTGCATGACATGAGTCAACCGATATGTCGACATCCTCAGCAACCTCCAATAGTGATTTGACGATTCTTCATTACAATTTTCTTCATTACCTCAAAATTTCCATCGATTGTTGTTGTGCTGGGGCATACAGAGAACGCGTCGTCATTCACATCTTCTTGGCCTTTTGTGAAAAGATTTTACCACTTGAAAATATTTTTCTGACTCAGTGCATATTCACTGTATAACTCTGTCAACATTTAAAATCTTTTTGAGCACTCAATTTAATTTTTTATACAAAATCTGATGCGAATTTTCTGATCCATACAGAAACTGAATCAAAAGGAACAGAAATAAGAAGCATCATAACAATTTTTAAATATGCCAAATCTTGTGGATAATTAAATCAGAAGGATGAAAAATGTCATTGAATTTTCATAGTAGTAATACAATTTTTTTTAAATATAATCCTGCTACTTTCAAGGTATTTACACTTCCAAAATACAAATCGTGAAATTATAAAACAAAAATTAATTGGCGCTCCGGGGCGACTTCATCGATTCCAGTGGCGCATTTGTATTTGAAGATCTTAATCTGCCAAAGTCCTCTCTTTCATAAAACAAAATGTAGTGTGTCTCCAGAGGCTCCAATAAATTCAATAATTTGCCAGAACACTTAGTGACACGACTATCGTCAAACTTAAACCAGTCCGTTTCGTCTTTGACCAAGGCGTATTAATAACCAAATTCAACGCCAGAACCACAGTGAACAATCTTGACAGAGTGTCATGTGGGAGAATTTTAAATACTAGGTGATTTTCTCTTATTTGGCTCAAATAGTTAAGATCTCTGTCCATATTAATGCAAAGTTATTCATTATTAGTGTGGGTCATTTCTAAAAGTTTTCTTTCTATCAGTCGAGTTGGTTTTCAATCCAGATTGTTATGCTAGTGAGGAGCTGAGGCCATCACTCAACCTCCCCCCACCACTTGACCGTAACCTTGAATGACGTCACATCCCCACCACTTGACCTTGAATGACGTCACGTCGCCTTGAGACTTGAATTTGAATTATGTTACACCCAACCTCCGACTACCACTTGACCTTGAACATGGACGTTGACCTTAGAATTCAGGCCTTCGGTATATGGCCTAGAGGTCTTTATTGCTTGGGTGACCTTGAATGACACCTCATAGATTTACTTCGGATTTGGAGTGGTGGGGTTTTGTGTCATTATAAGATCAATTATGCAATATGCATTATGCAATAAATACTTACTC
This sequence comes from Leptinotarsa rubiginosa, assembly GCA_015342145.1. Taxonomy (NCBI): domain Eukaryota; kingdom Metazoa; phylum Arthropoda; class Insecta; order Coleoptera; family Chrysomelidae; genus Leptinotarsa; species Leptinotarsa rubiginosa. The sequence goes on along the minus strand of WOGL01001873.1, from coordinate 6,285 downwards.
ACTTTTTCTCTGTCATAAAAAAATCAACCACATTGGTTCTTTGGAAATTTTTGTGGTGGTGAACCCGTATAATGGTTTGCCTATATCTCAGGTACACCTACTTCTGCTACTTAAATATCGACTATTGCGCTCAAATCAAATCGTCCAGTTTTTGTCAGTTTTCTCATAGTATGAAATACGTTATTTTCTCGTAAATAGTTTTGGAGTTCTTGGGAAGTGAATGTATCCTCGTGACGAATGAGTTTCCAAAATCATTTCGAAATTTTTGTGGTAATTAAAAGTATTGGAAAACACCCAAATTTTCATTTATATTGATTGGCAAGTGAACGAATCTATTCAGCTCGCCCCCGTCATAGTGTTGCCATTTGGTTACATGTTTTGGCGCTCGAACGTGTTGCCAATGATCACTAGGGAACGTTGCTCGACACTTATTATTCACTTCTTCAGCACTAATGGAGTTAGATCATTCTTCGATTTTATCAAGACCATTTACAAAAAACTATGTTCGGAGCATAACAGGCAAAAATAGAGAAAATCCAAATTTAATATCACACCTTCCTGGAAATGGAATTTCGGCCGATACAGGAGCCGTTCAAAAAGAAATAACGAACGAACCACCACCTCCTGACGATACTCGAGTAACTCCAATAACCGCATCCCAAGGTAAGAATTATAACAATAATTTTCCGGCAAGTGAGCCATTAAAATAATCATCAGGTCATTCGAGAAATTCACAAAATATCGATGGTGAGAATTTTAGGAAAATACTCAATATAAGTGCTCCAAATATTGATCCTAATTGCACAATCGATACCAATAATCATGCTGCTTCTGAGAATATAAGAAACTATGAAAGTAATTGAAATGTTAGTAACTGTTTCCCATTTTTTCATAATACTAGTGTACCTATTGTGAACTCTAGAAATCCTCATGAGATTCTAATAGTAGAGAAACAAAGAGTTCTCATAAATACCACCCTTCCAAGTCATTCTGACAATTTTGTGAATTTTTCGTTCAATAATTTTCAGAATAGTAGAGCTGAAAACATACTAGCTGCTCATATAAGCACAGGACCATTAGACGTTTTCGAAAATAATGTTACGAATGTACCCAATTTCATTAGTTTCACTACTATGCAGACTTTTGAAAATAATTATCAAAATCTACAGCAAAAAACCTTTGGAAATTTTGACAAATATTTCCCCATTTGAACACGTAGGTGGCATGGACCCTAGTATCCGACCGAAAGTTCGGTTTTGGTCTAGTTTCGGCAATAAAAACGGGTTTCGGTTTAGTTTCGGTTTCGGCGGCAAACCTGCCGAATTTACGACCGAAACCGAAACTGCATTCGGAAGTTCTCGCGCTGTGATCGGTCATGTTCGGCGGGTTGAATTTCATACAAGTGAGGAAGACATTTTGCCGCGTCCACGTGTCTAATCATGTCGTGACTCGTGACTTACTTTGTGATTTACTTTGTTTATTACATAAATATTAGGTACCTATTGTGATAAGAGGTAACAACTCAAATAAGTAATTTTATGTTTAATATTTTTGAAAAACCATCAATAATATTCGAAAGAAGAATCTACACCTACTCAAATAAACACCTCATCTATTTCAAGCATTTTTAAGGTGCAATTGATATTTTTTCCTTAAATAAGGGGTTGCATGTTGATTTGTTGATTATCAATAATCAAAAATGTCGAAGACTGCATTACGTTATGATTTGAAGATGAAAAATAAAAACTGAATGATTATAGAAACGTTTTCTTTATTTTTTTCTCAAAACATTATTCTTGTAAGGAAGTTTAGGTTTCAGTTTCGGTCAAAACCGAGATCGTTGCCGAAATTCGGTTTCGGTTCCGGTCGTAAAAACTAGTTTCGGTCGGACACTAATGCACCCTGTAGAATTTATCAAAAAACTAGAAAAATCTGTCTTTTCGAAGTGCCTTTTGATCTTATTTCTTCTAGGATAGGTAATATATATTTGAAGGGAAAGCTAATGGGCCGATGTGGTGTTACATCCTCTTTTCAACTGGGTTGCGTTCAAGGGATCCTTTTTCATTATTCAATTTTCAAATGAGGACATTCAGACCGGTGTTAGACGAGAATTAGAAACAGCAAGATATGAGAGGAATTCAGGATCACATATAATGTATTTTTTGAGTAATTTTTCGAAATATAAATATTCAATACCTCCTATGTCTGAAAAAAAAAACAATAGCGTGCATAGCAATACATTTTCCAGCAGAAATAGCTTGTGCTCTGATCAATACTGACAACTTGGAAGGAGTGTTACAGCGACTGAGACAAGTAGGTTACTACTTACGACTTGGTGGCCCTGGTAGTTCAAATATTACCGCTAACCCTCTATTCAAACGTGAGTATTTTCAGAAAAAAACCGAATCATTTCTACGGCGAGACTCAGCCATTCTGAGTAAAAAACATGGTCAACGAAATATGTCTCATCTCACATTTTCTTCGGTAGAAAAAGAAAATCATAAGTCAGAAAACTAATAACGACTTTATATGCCTCTCCCCGCATAAAGCCTTTTTTACATAGGGGGAACATTACACAAATCAACTGCGAGCCATAACCAATACTTTTGAAGACCTTCTGGAGGAGAAGGATTCAATCAAAAAACTCGAATCATCGCGCTGTCCAGATTAATTGTTACCAAATTCACGTTTCCCTGCCTGATAGATACCGGTAGTGAAATTTGCGCAATTTCAGGACTTATTTGGATTATGGTTAATAATGAAAAGAGTAAGTACCCAATTTTCCTGGTCAGTGGCGTGAGGGTGGAGGGAGCGTTGAAAGATGAAAAACTTAAGGTATCTCATCAATTACTTCTAATGTTCATCCTGAATAACCATTCTTACGAATACGAGTTTTTTGTCATTCCCGATCTCCACTATCCGGTTATATTGGGTATCGATTTTTTATAACAGTTCAATGCTACCATTCACATTACGGAGAAATATATAACACTGGAATTTGGTAGAAATACAGTAAAATTTCAAGAAGTTGAAAATGATTTAAAAAAATTTTGTTGCTCTCCCGTATGGTTTTCGTACGGTAACCATTCAATCAGACTCTCCGATTGTCAATCACCCCGACTACACTCTTAAGAGAGATTCGGGTTTCCTTAATCAAATTAATAATTCCGAAATAACATATTTTCGAAAAAATTAAATAGTAGAAATATTGGAAAAATACTCTTGTCTTAAAAAAACAGGTTCAACCACGAAATATTTCAATGAAATTGTATTGAGAGAAAATATTACGTTTTTCGTGAAAACTTATCCAATACCTTTTGGAATCATTAATTTTGATGTTTTTTGAAGGTTTTTCTAGCTTGACTGAACCCCTACACTGGTTGCGGAGGAAAAAAATGAATGCTGAGGAAAAAAATAAATGGTGTTAGGGCGAATATCAACAACGTGCATTTGATGATCTGAAGGACCGCCTAGAAACGGATATTATTATCCGAATTAGACTGAAATGTTTTATTTACAGACCGATTCTAGTGACGTAGGTTTGGGGACCCAACTTTTCCAAAAAATTAAGGGTGAAACCCGTGTAGTGGCTTACGCCAGTAGACTTTTATTACCGGGTGAGAGGGCCTACGCTCTTTCGGAAAAGAAAGCTCCAGCGATTATTTTTGTACTTAACACATGAAAAGTTTATTTATTGGGCACACGTTTTAAAATATTCACTGATGATAAGGCTTATATTTATTCGAAAACGTGTAGGCTTTCATACGTTCGTTCAACTCGATGGGCATTGGCTCTTCAATTTTTCGACTTTGATAATGAATATACATCGGGCACCCAAAATATGGTAGCGGACTATCTATCTAGAAGTCCTGCGGAAAGACCGCTTGCCCCCAGAAAAGTGTTTTATATTATTGTCCCTAGTCAATTTTCCGAAGCATATTAAAAATCGCCCATATATCGAAGTTTGAAAATGAAAATTGAAAACTTCTTTTGGTTATACAGAGTATACGCCGAGAAGATAATCATGATGAAAGATATATTATATTCAGAAACATTATATTCTTGAGGCGTAGTGATGATGAACACCACTTATTATTTGTTTGAAGGTGATTGTTTGAAGTGGCGAAATTCACCACTTATTATGTATTCCACAGAAACTGATTCAGTCCCTTGTTTACTGTTATCATGAAATGTTGGGACATTATGGTGTGTTTGAAGTATGGACAGCCCTGCGCAGCATTGTATATTTTCAGAACCCCTGCTCAAGCCTATAATTTCTGTCGCAATCAATGACTTGCTAGCGTTGGATGTATATGGACCGTTACCGAGGTCTAGAGGTGAGGTCTCCTACCTTAGTGTGCTCTTGGATGTATTTTCCGAGTTACTAACGCTATACCCTCCTAAAAAAATGACTAGCATGTCAATTTTATACAGATGATGTGGAGAGTACTTCATAAAAGTGGTGAAACCGAGGCACCCTCAAGGAACCCCGTCAGAACGTGTGATGCGCGAGTTAGGAAGGTTTTTTTCGTTCGCTTCGTGAGCAGCACCATACTCGGTGGGCGTGGGAAGTACCTAAAATTTCCAAGATGATGAATTTGGTGTTGCATGAATCCGCAGGTTTATGTTCTCATGAATTACATTTCGGAAGGCCAGCCGCTTTTCGTATGATCTGTGTTGGATTTTTCTGACTAAATCGACTTGGGGAGAAATATTGTCAATATATTTCTCGTGAAGGAGACTCTCGAAGAACGCGCCTCTCGTTTGACATTTTAGCTCTGATGACAGGTAACAAATTGTCACTTTTCATGATATTACTTTTTTTCTCAGTTCCCGTTTAGCGTCGGGAGACAACACAATCTCGAGCTTGTATAATAATTAAGTAACTATTATTATTTTCTCAGAGGGCCCCTATCTGATAAAAAAGTAGGTTAGTTATGCTACCTTCGTCTTAACAGTCCCAGAAACTCTCGAAGAGCAAGAAACTTTCCACGCGTGTCTCTGTTGAAAAAAAAACTTGGAAAATTTTTCCTTTCCCAAGACAGGGTCATAGTGGAGTGAAAATGTCTGGGGGTAGATAAAGTGGTATAATGGGTTGCCGATATCTCAGATACCTTTGCTTATTGAATATCGAATATTGCGCTCGAATTAAATCGTCCAGTTTTTGTCGGTTTTATTGTAGTATAAGATACGTTATTTCATAATTCTCATTAAGGTTACTTGAGTCTGAAGCCGGTAAAATTTTTCATTAATTACTTTGTTCTATAGAAAAATTATTATTTATATAATTTGCAGTTTTCACTTTCAGAGAATTTCAATATTTCTGCTGGGAATTGAAAGTGTTGGAAAACGCCCAAATTTTTATTTGAATTAATTGGCAAGTGCACGAATCTATCCAGCTTGCCCCCATCTTGGTGTTGCTGTTTTGTTACAGTGAAATGAGTAAACTCCGTTGCTGAAGATATGAAAATGATAAATGATTATGTTTTGCTACACAAAAATAATAAATTACCACTCATTTATGTTGATTTTTCTCAATTCAGATATTATATTGAACAATATCCTCATATTATTCGTTGGATTTATGAAGATTCTTCAATAAGTGCATCATCTATTTGAGAAATATATGATTTGTTGTTGATTCTAGTAATAATTTCCTCATTCCTTTGAATAACAATTCTCTGTCTGTTCCTTTGAGGGGGATCAACCGTGAAATTATATCGATGTATTTCCAGGATTTAATGAAGTTACCTTTTCCATTAAGTATTTCGTGACCACAGTCAACAATAAAATGTTTTTATATTGTATAAGATCTTGTTCAGTGAACGTTTCAGGTTAACATTTATTGAGAAGTTGCTTCAACCCATCAGTTAATTCGAATGCGTTTTCATCAATCTTCAGAACATTTCCTTTGATCGAACCAGACATTTTTTCTGCAGTATATCTGCTATCTTGTATAATTAAAACATTACACTTCGCTTCTGATGAAATATTCATCTTGACTTCACGAAAAATCGATTGGTTATTGACGAATTTCAGTTGATATAACCACTAATTCGAACCATTTCGACCAATGAATTTTTCATAATGAACATGAGCCTTATTAATGATTATGATTCAAGAAGAAATCATTCTGCCATATCACAACAATACTCTTATAGTTAAGTGATGATCAATGACTATTGTTATTCAAAAAGAAAACCTTCGGCACTTCTCATATCATTATCCAAACAAATAACTCTATCAATAGTACCTCAAATGAATTGAAAAAAAAAAAAAATAAAA
>WOGL01001872.1:0-10663 GCA_015342145.1 Leptinotarsa rubiginosa | reverse complement strand
AAATCGAAGAAAGATTGGAGATTTGTCTCTCTTCTATAGATAGTTTCACGGGAGGTGTTCAAGTGACTTGGCGCACTCGATTCCACCAAGCGCGGTATATATCAGAAATACGCGACGGACTGTGACTGCTCATCGTTTTGAGGTTCAACTCAGTACACCTCGAACTTCACTGTTCAAGCACTCTTTCATCTGAAGAAATGCGTTTATGTGAAATAAACTTCCTGAGAACGTTTTTCCAAATGGATTTAATCTCCAGCAATTCAAATCCAATGTGCATCGCTACTTTCGCACAGGCACCGCTCTGAGAGCGCATTACGGATTTTCCTGTAGTTCTTGTGTTTTATCCTTTAAAAAAATCAGTATAGTGAATTCATTAACTCAATAGCAATACGTGATTTATGAGAAATGCTCATAGATTACCAGACCGTGTTAACCTTACCGGTATGGCGTAAACTCGAATGAACATTATTTTTATCTCACTGAATACAAGCAAACTTCTTTTAAGGAGCGCCTTCAGAATTGCAAGTATATTCCAATTCATTGGATTGCAATATCATGCTCGTGAAGAAGTATTCTATCCATAATGCAATTCACAATCATTTATATATAAGATTTCGACAGTATATGCTGTTGAATTCTTGCATCCGTATAAAGAATTCAAATACGACATGATATAAGATTATGTCCTTATCGTTCATGTTCTGCTCTAATAAATATACGATAGTATAGATTTGTGTATGAATGAAGTTTTTTTGAATTGTGAATCTTGAAATTCTGAATTGTATACTATATACTTCCGTATACTCCCTCTAGAGTTTAACATCGCTGATATTTCTAGTATTCTAGAAAAAACATTGACTGTTCATTTTTTTGGAAGGATGACCGGTCAGGTCTTTTTTTCCATACTCTTAGAGAACCTCTTGATATCATCATTTCGGAAATTCATGAAATGGGATCATTGGGTCAAAGACTCATGGATCTTGAACAACAAGATATGCTGATATAGTTTTTCAGTGTTTTTGTTACAATAGAACCTGAGTAACCAAGTCTTTTTGGGATAGAGGAAGTTTACTTCCCATGAAGATAAAGTGTTCACCTTCCAAGAAGAATATCGCTCTTCGATGATGAATACCCCATTAATTAGGCACTATAGGGTAATAAGATATCCACTTTTTGTACTCATATGTGATGATCATGCTCAACTTTTCCATTTTTAGTAAAAGTATCTGTTGAAGTGATACTCAACTTCCTTTCAATGTTATTGACTTTCATAGTTTCATGAAATTTAGGTTTTGAATTAGATGGATAGCATTTTTCTGGATAGTGTCTAGGAGTCTTGGAATAACGTTGGGGCAGAGCTTCATAGATATGAGCAATAAGTATTCCGAAGAAGGTCTAATTTGAATTGTTGTAGAGCATTAAAACTTGCTAGGGTATGTACAACTTGCTAGTATTCCATGTCTCTTGAACTTCTTATACAACTTGCAAAATGAAGCGACAAAATGTTACTTTTTCAACAAACTGTGAAAGAATTGCAGACGAATCAAAATCGTTAAATCCCCAATAACATTTTTTTTTCAAAATTCAAAAAGCGGGGTAGAATATTGCAAATTGAGTATGAAAAAATGCAATTTATTTTATTATAGCAAGCCTGAAAATTTGGTTATTTCAAGAAGACACGTTGGCCGATATCTTAAAGATTAATAATAATAATGATTGGTTTTCGTCATCAACAAAACTTGGAAAGTATCTTTAGGTGCTCAGCAGAATGGAAATGTACTCTTATAACACAAGTTATTCCAATATTTCGATAAAATTCACATCATCATCTTCATGAAAAAGATACAAAAGTTATATCCTACAAAAGTGAAATGTTTGAAATGTTTACAAAATGATTAAACTTACTGTCGGTGAGGATGGTCGTGTCAAAGCGAATGTTAACTTGATACAAATAATATCTACATGTAAATATAATAAAACAAGTCACTACAATGAAAAGAAGTTGAATCCTCACTATAGCAAAAGAATAACTTGAAATTTTGATAAAATTTGAATTTGTTTCAAATTATAATTCACCGATAGACACCATGTGGGTTAAAAACTGAAAAGAGAGAGAGACAAGAAACATGACACTGTTATGTTATGGAGTTTTGTTTAGAATGAAGATTGTCCATTTCTCCATGTTGAAACTATGGAACAATTAAGAACAGTTTCAGTGGAAGTGTGATCAGTGGAAAATGCTGTTGATGTATGCATTGCGTAACAATGAGAAAACCCAATATTAACTGTATCAACTTCAAATTAAATTGATAGAAATACACAATTGTTGGTTGTGTGGAGAGTAACTTATTGTTATCTCCAAGAAAATATTTATGAAGAATGATATTTATCTGAAATTAATACCTTATCAAAATAGGGGGTAAGGAAAATTTATATCGATAGTTGAGAAATTTATTATACTGAGATTTCAGAAGTATTCCAACTTTGAAAATCGGGTTGTAAGGTTTTATCAGTGTGTAGTAAAAAAGCATAGATTTTACTGAGGTAGTCAATATATGATCTTCTGTTCAGGCAATTTTCTGATTGTTATATAAATGACATTTTCAGACACAATCTTTCAGATTCATTTTTACCAATTGTTGAAATCTTTATTGAATTATAGTAAATTTAATGACCTTTTTAAAATATAATTTTGTGTGAACTAATTATATCTTTGAGCAATTTTGATGTTTGACCGATATATTCCCTTCTACAATTTATATATTTTGATTGAAAATTTGTAGGAGTTTTATCTTTAAGTTTTGAAAACAATTCATTACGTTCAAGTTGTTGAAAATTCTGCAGAACTTAGGTGTCACATCATTGATGTAAAACAAAATATGAGCTGAAGATGGATTAGTCACATTTGTATTATCGTTAGACAGCAACGGAGTTCTATCCAACTGGTTGTTATTACCAACTTGACGTACTAAATAAAATCTTCTTTTAAAGAGGATCTGGATAAGATTTATTGATAAATAATTGGAATAAAGTTTTGGAGATTTCTGAATGAAATGATGGATCGGAAATCTGCAGTAGGCGATTTTTCATTTTCGTAGACTGCTTGTGGTATGACCAATGGTTGAAAAACCTACCAGAACTGATAGGTTTACGATACCAATCAATGAGGAGAATATTCTCCGGTAATCTGATCAACTTAGTGTCAAGGAAAGGAACCTATTGTTCATCATTTTCTGGTGGGTGGTGAATTGTATGTAGAGATCGTAACTATTGAAAATATCAACAATCTTACATATTAAATCTTTAGGAAGGGAAATGATATTGTCATCTACGTATTTTTTTATATAAAGGAAAGGTTGAAGGGGAGTACCTGTATGACCAAATCTAGCAGGTCATCCATGACATATGCAGCCAAATTTGAGCCAATCTTTGCTCCCATTGCAGTACCAAAAGTTTGTTTATACATTTTACCATCAAAAGAGAAATATGTATTATCAAAAAGGAAAGTGATAAATTGAGAGAATCCGTCTTTATGAATATTACAAAACCAATTATTGCGTCCCGATTTTTTATCACCTGTGTAAGAATTGAGACAGGTATCTAAATAGACATTGCTGAAAAGATGAAAAGAGATACAACATCCAAGCAAACAATTACAAAGTTGTCAGGAAGTTTCATGTCGTTGAATTTATCGAAAACATCAAATGAATCTTTGACAACATATTGATTGTCGAATTCATAAGCTTTAGTAAAAAATATGTGAGAAATGAAGCAAGTTTTTTGGATAAATAGGATAAATATCATTTTCCTTAAGAAAATAATACGTTTCTTTCCACACAAACAATAATTGTGTATTTCCATCAATTAAATTTGAAGTCGATACAGTTGACATTGGGTTTTCTCATTGTTATACAATGCAGACATTAACAGCAGGTGTCTCTCACACTTGCACTAAAACTGTACTGAATTGTTCCACAGTTTCAACATGGATAAAAAACAATCTTCATTCCAAACAAAATTCCATAACAGTGTCATTTCCTTGTTCCTCCTTCTTTTTTGTTCTTAGCAAACATGGTTTCTATCGGTGCATTATAATTTCAAAACAAATTCGAGTTTTATCAAGATAATTTTAAGTAATCCTTTTGCTATGATGAGGATTCAATGTAGTCACCTGTTATGTATTATTTATATAAACTTAACATTTGCTTTGTCACGGCGATCCTCACCGAAAGTGAGTTTAACAAATTTGTTAAAATTTCAAACATTTATCAATCGTCATATAACATAACTTTTGTAGCCTTTCTTCGGAAATTTTATCGAAATATTGGAATAACTTGTATTGTAAAAGTATACTTCCGTTCTGCTGATCATCTAAAGATATTTTCTTTGTTCTTAACTAGTCAGCAAAAACTGTCCTTCAAATAAATGAATATTTTATGTACTATCTAGTAATCTCCTATAGCAACCTCCAAAAGACATTTGTGTCTTGTAGAATTCAAACAAATCATCATTATTCAAAAAAAATATTTCAATTAAGTAAAATAATAGATCTGGTGAAGAAGCTAGTACCTTGTGTTTTTGTTTACAGCTTCGTATTTTATTTGAGATTTCCGTTCTGAATGCTTTGTGATATTCAGCACTTAACAGAATCGTTTAAATAAATGATTATGAGTTGAAATGGATGCTTTCTCCATTTCTGATATCGCATGAAATAATTATTGATTTACTCAGTAAGAAAAATAAGTTTGAAAATAGTTGAATATGACATCACCAATAGCCTGTATAATCCATAAAAAGTTTATTCCTTTGATGACGAAGCTATATAGTTAGACTGATCACACTTAGCATGAAATAATTGTACTATTACCTGTTTTACCAGCATAACAAAAATCAAATGAAAATGTCGTAAATCATTTATAAATACTGCAGATTGTAACATTTGGCAAATAGAGTATGCTGGTGATGAGAATTGTTCGAATACTTTTCTGAAATCTATAATTTTTGTATTGAATCTGAAATTTTGTCCCTGAAATAATTGCACTTGTATTTTCTACAAGGACACTGTTATCGATGCGAAACAATTTTTTGGGGGCGTAACCCTGTGCTAGGGTAATGGTAAACAGTTCTTGCCCGTTTTCGGTGTTTATTTTTTCTCAGTTCTGTATCAATCAAAATGTGAACAACGACCCTTCGGTTCTCAACGATGTTTCAAACTTCAGAACGAACAATGCTCCATATTTATCAGGATCAGATTAATTTACGTTTCTTCAGCAAGTTGATAACAAGTTCGATAATTTGAGGTCTCCGCTGTTGGTGATTTTCCAAGAGCGTCATAATACGAGATCATTGGTCAATGAAACTTTCATTAAATATTCAGCAAAGCAGAGTAAGACAGAAAAATAATAAAGCTGAGCGCGAAAAATTTGAATGTTTACCTGTTCATTTTACACTTTCCTGTGAGAAGTTGATCCTGTAGACGATAATTCTGAACAAAATCCTCACAGGATAACAACACATCTTATCAAAAATTTAATAATGACTGACTCGAATATTGAGAATGATTTGAGGTTAAGTGAGAAAGCGTCTAACTTTCGGGCTAGGAAGTCAAAAGGACTCTAAATGATTATACAACCGTTTTCGCGTAGGACACAGTATCGCTGGTGACTTCTGTGAGAGCGCGCTTGAGCCGTGTACGACGCGCCTGCGCCATTGTTTGCGTAGAAGACAGCAAGCCAGAGCCCTATACAGGATCACACGTTTCATCTTACGGAAATTTCGGAAGCTGGTACTCCAGGAAAATTGGGCAGAAATATCGACAAACTCATTATTACTACAAAAATTGTTTTTTTTTTTTATGAAAATACATTTTGGGTGCTATTTTTTATAAAGTCAGTTGAGAAGATATATATTTAACGCTGGTACTCACACATTTTAAGCGTGTCAAGAATTTTCTGATGAGAAAATTATCCTTTTTTCAACAATGCTCGACTATTGTTATTATTTTTATATGACTGAAAAAAAGCTCAAATTGTATACCCTAACTGTTTCTCGTTGGTGAGTAGGCGATGATCAATTCCTCACCACCTTTGAACCAATTACAGTGGACCAGATACATAGCTCACTACATTTAAGGTCACACAGATAAGCAAATTCATAACTTTAAAGTCTGGCTCAATGAATAAATAAAGTAAGCCTCGAGAGGTTGGTTGAAATCGTGGTGTTCGCGTATTCAAATTACACCGATGGCCATTTTTCAATTTAATTTCAACCCCTCAATTTTCAAACGTCATTTGAATGAAATAACAAAAATAGAAAATATTTTTGAGTACTTTTTAGCTTGTTTCTTGTTTTGAGATTTAATGATATCAGCATCAACGTATTAAAAAAAATTATTGTGAGATTTTCACCAAACAGTTCAACAAAAACGCAACACGTATTTCGCCATACACTGGCTTCTTCGGCAGTGTCTTCACTAACAATATTCTACATATTCAAGGCTTTATATAACTAATTTTACAATTTGAAGTACATAAATTTCAAGTAATTGAGTTTCACCTGAGTTGCTTGTGTCCCAGTGTCCACATTTGAAAAAATATTTACTAACGGGAGTCAATTCTAATTGATCATTTTGTAAATTACCCAAATTATTGAATCTATTGATTTCTATCGATTGATTGATTAATTTCTAGAATGTTTAGAAATCAATAGATTCAAGAATTCGGGTAATTTACTGTGGTAATGTAAAAACTGGGACATAAGCTCAGGTAATTTGATTCATTACAAACGCAGGTACTTGAAATAGGTACTTCAAATTGTGAAATAAGGAATATTAAGCATTGAATATGTAGAATATAATTAGTAAAGACACGCCTAAAGAAGCTATGCGAATCACGTGTTGTGTTTTTGTAAAACTGTTTAGTAAAAATCTCACAAAAAATTGTTTTTTGAATACGTTATATATGGATTTTCATCAAGTTTCAGCATTATCATTCGAACTATTCTTCACAAATCAATCTTATTTCATGTCGTTTTATGTTGGTGTTGTCTCGGAAATTTGGTTGTTGCGATGTTCTTTATTTTTTTACATATGTATCTAATATGTCTGATGGTTTTTAAAATATTAGGTAATATTATCAACACGAAGAAACTACTTTTCGAGCCCTGAAGAAGAATTCAGTTGAATTCGAAACGTCGGCAAGAAAATATATTTTTTTAAGGAAAAAGTGATTCTGTCACCAAACCAACTTCTCTTCAGAAAAATTATTGGATCACTGAACTAGTTGAATAGTAAAACACTTCGAGTTACTTCGATCTTTCAAGACGTAGTAGTCTGAAACCATCCCTTTGTGAATTTTGATGAATACAGATAACAAGTGTAGCTCGGGAAGAAGTAGCGATGTTTAATGAGAATAACATGGAAATATAATGTTGTTAAACTTTTATGGGGTGAGAGGGCGAAGGAAACCCCAAAAAACCAAGAAAATTGAAAAATGTGGCAAGCGGTGTCTATGAAGAAAACTCTCATAGAAATAAAATGGAATGGAAACTGTATTCATATCGATTGCAATATCTCATAAAAAGGGGAAAAATCTTATTAAAAAAGATGAAGGGCTATTTGAGTATGCATCGAAAAATGTGTTTTTCTGTTAGAGCGGATACCATTTCATTATATCGTATTCCAATCAACTTGTGATACAGCAGTAATAACTGGAGATTAGTGTAGCAAGGTTTTGGAAATCTTTACATTTCTGTGCCAAAAAGCCACACATCCTATTCGCAGAGGTGATAACTTGGTTTATGTGCGAAGAAAAAGTTAATTCTTGATCGAAAGCAATGCCCAGATCTTCGTCTTTCTTTCGCCTCTCTAATGTGTTTTCAAGGATTTTATTGTTAAACTCGATGATGTCGTGCTTTCTGTTGAAAGATACTACGGAGCACTTCGAGATATTTGAGTTGAAGTTATTTGTGATCTTATAAGTATGAGACTGTGAATTCGAACGATATGAGGTACTATCAATTATTTTATAGATCTTAAGATCATCGGCATGAAGTTAATTTGATCTTTGAACCAATGAAAATAAGATCGGCCCGAAGTTTGTACCTTGGGAACGGCCAATTTCGACGTGATAGTACCTTTCAAATGAAGCTGTAATGAACTAGGGGAAAAACCTTTACGACTTTGTTTAAAAACGAGTATCCGCAAGTGGATCTGATCGCGAGCTTTTTGCAAATCGAAATATATAACATCAAGCTGGGATCGCACGTCAAGTGCCTCAGAAATCAATTAGGAAATACAAGACAGATTGGTACGACACGATTTTTTCCAGAAAATCACAAAATTACTTCTTTTACAGATTTATGTATGGTATTATACAAAATCAGCCCTAGAAGTTCACAAAAATCAGATAAAATTGGTACGGAGAACGAATAAAAAGTACTATTAAACAACCCATATATCCAATTAAGAAAAAAGAATTATCAATTCTATTCATGTCAAAGATTTTCGTTGTTATTAAACAAATTGGTTTGAGAGAATTTAGAATATTTAAATTGTCTACACTAAACCGGCATGTGTAGAAACACTATTGTGACCAAATAAAAAGGTGGCATTAATTAATAACTACCACTATTCATCATAATAATTGAACAATTTTACAAACATTTTTTATTTCTAAACACGTTTCGCTAACACACTAGAAATAACAAATGTTTGTGAGAATTGTTTATTCATTATCATGGATAGTGTTATGGATTTTGAGCAATCAACGGGTCGGTCCATTCATATTTACTAGCAGATGACGTATCTTAGACCCATCTGAGAGTACCAATATTTACGTTAACTTTCAGCAAGATGCTATACAAATTGAAGATTCAAAACTATGATGAATAGATTCAGATTTCAAATTTTGATAGAGAAGGTAAAGAAAATGAAGCTGTTTCATTCTTATCCAAAGGGAAAGTTTGTATAGTGTTACATTCATCTCCTTATGAAAGTATAGAATGATTGAGAATGTCACATTTATTCTGAAATTTATTGTATGGGATGTTATAAATGACTGTAAGTGTTCTGTAACCATAATTGAATAAAGAAACAACAGCTTTCCAACTATTTTTTATAAACATGAAAGTTTTACTGTCGAAGATATTTCCTAGTTCAAAGAATTTACTTCAGAATTTCTCAGAAGCATGTGCGAGGTACCTCGTTTTTAATCCGAAATGGGATATCATACCCTTTTCTGAAACGTATTTATGAAACGCTAAAAGTCGTTTGGACCAGAATTCCCAATTTTCCTGGAGTATCACTCTCACCCAACATCGTTCAAATACATTTCAACTTTATTCCCATAACTTAATGTCAATTGTCCATGTTATCGATGACCTTTCCATATTACCTGATACTTCTGTGGGTCAACCTCGAGGCGTTTCATTTTGAATATAGACAGCAGGAATTGTTCACTAGTCTAGTATCTTTGTTCCGTATTTCATGTGGTCGATCATGAATTTCTTTACATTATCGTGTATAATGGTAACATTTTCATAGATTCATTGTATCGGTAGGCAAGTAATAGCGTTTTCGATATGACATCGATATAATAGCCGTATAATACTGATTTTGTTTTCAATATATTCCTGAGAAAAAGCTTTATTAAGCTGTGATTAAGTACAGAATAGCTGCAGATCTATGTGTTGTTTCAGAGAATCGGGGAACTAATGTTGATCTATATATCAATGAACAATAATGAACTATTTGTACCTTTCTTATCTGATGGATTTTGATAATGAACCAGGTTGTTCGTCATACGATGTATATGTGTTCATTTTGATAAGTAAAGTAAAGTAAAGTATAAGTTAAGTAAAGTAGGAAAGAATTTCAATTTTCCTCAGAATTAATATACGACACATAATTTTTTCGAAGCAAATATGTTTCATTATGTACATACAGTATCGATTTAGAAATTTCGATCCTCCTACCATTACAAAGACAAAATTATTCTAATGAGTTTTTTTGAGATTTTTTTTCAATAGAGAGCAATAATTTTTGTAGTTTCATTCTCAGTTCTCTATAATATGATAAATTGATTTCGTTCGGTAAATTATTATACATAGGTATATTTAAATAAATTTGTCATTTTGTGTTTGAAATATTTGGAACTACATGTTGTGTATTTTTGTAACTGGGGCAATTAGGTTTCTTTCTTCGTGATCATATAAGGTCTAAAATAGCCGGTTCACCCTGATATTATACCTTTTTGCATAGGTGAATAGTTTTTTAGATTGGCCTGCCAACAATGACTTCTGATTAAGTCTGTGTTTTCAATTGTCTATTGTGAGATCTTCGATTATAGAGAAGGCTGAGATCTGACCATCCTAACAGGGAGTCTAGAGAGCAAGGTTTTGTTTACGTATCCTTGTGTAGAGCTCAAATTTTCTACTGAAAATTACATACAGGGTTCAACATAAGTACGTTAAAATATTCAAGTGACGTATTCCTGAGACAATTTTAAGAAAAAAAGTCTATATGAACTTGTGTCCGAGAATGCTTCATTTCGGAAATACGGGGTGTTGAAATTGAATTTTTTTGTTCGCTTTTTGAATATAACTCTTGCAAAAAATAAGTTATTTGCATGAAATTCGGTACCCGAGGTTTTTTTGACGTGGTAAA
>WOGL01001871.1:0-10665 GCA_015342145.1 Leptinotarsa rubiginosa | reverse complement strand
CCAATATGTGAATTAGAAACAAATCCCTTTAAAAATTAAAACCCAACATTTGAAACATCAATTTGAATACTTTTCGAAGTGAATTTGAAAAACTCATGAATTGAACTCAACTTTATTTTGTTCAAACTTGCATTTGCTGTAATAACCCAAATTGAGGAACATTCCCCATTGATTAAAACCAAAAGGGGCCCAAAAAGCCACAAATCCAAAATAAAATTAGTCAGAACTACCATTTTTATTGCGTTGACACATTTGTTTAGAATTTTTTGAATTATCTTGATATATTGATGGAATATAAATACTATTTTGAAACTCATGGTGCCGACTCTATATCATATATTATTATATGGGCATATATACGGAAGCAATTCATTTACAAAAACAAGTCAGAAATATAGATTTTGCTCTTGATAAATTGCAATGTGAATTGGTAACATTTTCTAAAGCATTACTGCAGCTCTGTTGCTACTGAGCAAGTGGTTTCTACATTTGGCAATATATGGACCATGTTCCGCACTAAAAACCAATCAAAGCAAAGAAATTGAAAAAATAAATATTGTTGTAAATCATGCCCTAAAGAAAATAACGCCGGCCGAAAACGCCAAAATGAAGAAGATGAACGACGGAGGGAGGAAAAAAATTACGCAGAAATGTAGATCGTGAATTACTACTAGCTATTCAAAAAAACAGGTAAATATTCAGGAAGAATTTGGAAAAATATTTCAGGAAACAAAGAAGGGATTGGAAAATGTTGTCGATGATAAGCTTGAGGGGGTTGAAAGGAAATTTGAAGAGAAGTTTGAAGAATTCGACAAAAAATTGGAAGGAGTCGACAAAAAGTTTGAAGAGGTTTTCCAGGAACTTCGAAAAGAATTACCGGAACCGAAGAGGATTGCTGTGGAAAAATGCAAATCGGAAACGACATCTCTCCCTTCTAGCAGTAGTTTTAGTAAAACTCCAACTTTCGATGGCGAATCTTCATGGTCAATTTATCACAGACAATTTGAGGCCGCTGCGGAAAATAATGGGTGGAAAAATGAGAAGAATGCAACACCTCTCATACTGGCACTACGAGAAAAGGCCTACAAAATTCTGCAAAATATTCCAGTGAATAAGCAGAAGGATTATGAAGCGGTCGTATCAGCTTTGGAGGTCAGGCATGGTAGTAAGCACCTGCAACAAGTCCACCAAGCTCAACTGAAGGTGAGAACTCAAGGTTTACTGGAGTTTGGGTCTGAAGTTGAAAGGTTGGTGAGACTCTCCTATCTAGAAACACCCAATTACTTCACCGACTGGATTAGTACCGATAGTTTCATCGACGGGGTTCGTGACACAGAGCTGCAGCACTCGCTGAGGATGGCAAATCATTAAAAATTGAATGAAGCCATCATATATGCCCTAGAATTCGAGGCTGCCGAAAATGCTTTGCGCCAACAACGAAACATTCTATTGAGGGTCATTAACGAAAAGAAATCAATCAATCAATCAATTAATTTTATTGGTAATAATACACATCGTGCTTTTACAAGTCAAGAATACATACAATTATAAAATTACAGTTTAAAAAATAAAATGAGTAAAATAACATTTTTTTTTCTCTCCATTGAGTTGAATACAATTTAAACAATCATATTAGGTCATCGAAGTTATTATCCAAGAATTCCTGTATTGAATAAAAGGCTTTCTTCACCAAATAATCTTTGATTTTTTTGAAAAATAATCTCTCCTCAAGGAGTCTTATGGTCACTGGCAAGCAATTAAAGAAATGTATACCATAGTAGTCAGTTCCTTTTCTGGTTCTATGCAGTCTGTGATATTCAGGAATAAAGTCCTGGTTACGCCGTGTTTCATAATTATGGAGTTGGCTATGTGTTAAATATTTTTGTTTATTATTATAGACATATTTAATGCAGTTCAGTATATATGCACAAGGAAATGTTAGTGTTTTAAGCTCAGCAAAACAATGTCTGCAGCACTGGCGATATTTGAGATTCATAATAATACGGATGCATCTCCTCTGTAGCCTAAAAATTTTTTCCGAATGGGAAGAGTGACCCCAACTCAGCACAGCATATGTCATGTTTGAATAAAAGTAACCATAATAAGCTGACATTATAGTTTCTCTAGATACAGTTTTAACAAGTGATCTTATCATATATGTAATTTTTGAGAGCTTAGACGATAGTTGAATAATGTTTCTTTCCCATATTAGACCTTTATCAATAATTATTCCAAGAAGATTAACCTCTTCACTTCTTGGCAGATCTGAATACAGAGGTCTGAGGGTAAAATTGATATTTTGGGTCTTGTTTTGGTTAAGAGAAAGTTTGTTCGCTAAGAACCATTCTTTTATCTGATTCTGTCCCTCGGCCACAATTTCTTGAATTGGTTCTGACGGGTGATATACTTGCAGATGAGTGGTGTCATCCGCAAATAGTATGAGTTTTGAGCCAGCTACATTGACTTTTAAGTCATTTATATAGATCAAGAAGAGTAGAGGCCCCAAAACTGAGCCCTGTGGGACTCCATGATGCAATTGCATAATATCTGAAGAGACACCATCATATATAACATACTGAGAACGTTCTGTTAGGTAGGACCTGAGAAAGGCTATACTATCAGAATGAAAGTTGTAAAACTTTAGTTTTTTAATCAATATATCAGTTGAGACACAATCAAAAGCCTTTGTCAGGTCAAATAGAGAAGCATATGTATCAAGTCCTTGCTCCCAGCCGTTCAATACAATATCTGACAACTCATCAATGGCAGCCACAGTAGATCTATTGGACCTAAACCCATATTGATCATCCACAAACAAACCATTAACCTCAAAATAGTTTATAATTTGATCCCTCATTAGCGACTCTAGTAGCTTTGAAAATATCGGTAGAAGTGAAATAGGTCTATAGTTATTTCTGTCATGAATTGAACCTTTTTTTTATAAACAGGAATCACTTTTGCAATTTTTAAGGAGGATGGAAATATACTTTCTGTTATACAGAGATTAAAATGTTGGGTCAATGGATAAACAATAAGATTTTTTAAGGTTTTTATAATACAAGTGGTGAATTCATAATTATCTTTGCTGTTTTTGTTTTTCAAACAACTTATTTTATCTCTCACTTGGATAAAAGTTACCTCTTTAAATTTAAAGGATATATTTTGCTGAGTATGTTGCATGTAGTCCTCAAAAGTTCTCCCCGCAGGATCTAGATCATTAATTACATTTTGTGCAATGTTTACAAAGAAATTGTTGAAGATATATGAGTTTAGCTCATCAGACTTTGCTGATTTTTTACTCACAGATGATTTTGAGTTTATTATAGACCACATTGCTGCTTGCTTGTTGGTAGATTTCTTGACAAAGTTATCAAAATATTGTATTTTAGCTTTTGAAATTTCAAGTCTATATTTTTTTCGATATTCAGATACTATTTGTCTTGGGATCAAATTAGGATCTTGATTGTGCATTATATTAATTATCTGGAGTCGTTCTCTCATTTCCCTTAAGTTTTCACTGAACCAATTCATTTGAATTGGGATGGCATTTTTTACAGTTGTTCTTGTTTTCTGGGGAAATCAATGTTCAAAGGCTTCACTGATAACACCTATGAATCTTCTGAACTTGTTTTCTACTCTGTCATTGCCGTTCACAAATGACCAGTCAAATCCCTCAATAAGATTATATAAGCATAACAAACCTTCATCTGTTATTGTTTGGTATGTCACCTTCGTACTCCCCCTTTTTTTTTTGTAAGCGGCATTCAAAAATTACTCCTAAATGATCAGACAATCCCAGGAGATCACAAGGTGCCACATTATATGAGTCCTGATCAATATTCGTAAATATATTATCTAAACATGCACTATTTCGCGTACTGAACAAAACTGATTTATTGAGACCATAAGATTCAAGCAGATTTATAAGCTGTACTGCATTGTGATCCCTCTCCTCATGAAACTGCACATTAAAATCTCCTGTGAGTATGACATTAATATCCGTGTTTAGACTTTCAAGTACATTTGAAATTATTTCAAGAAATATATCAAATTTACCATCCGGTGACCTATATATAGTCACTAGTTGGATCCTCAAATCAGTGAGATACATTCCAACAACTTCACAGTGTAATTCCTGCGAAAACTTTGCCAGTTCTAAGTCCATGAAACAAATATTATTTCTTATGTATATTCCAACACCCCCATGTAACCTAACTGACCTACAGAAGCCTAAAGCATTTGTGTAATTACCAAAGTTAGTTACATCAAATTCCTCTTTCGGAAGCCAGTGCTCATTTACACACAAACAGTCAATTTTGTTTTCTTCAAGAATAACTTCTACTTCTAATATCTTATTTCGTATGCTTTGGATATTGGTATGCAGTATTTTTAAGTTACAATTTTCAACACTCGAATCTGTCTTGCTATTTTTTCCTGGTCCTTTTTCACTTTGTAATTGATTATCTTCATTTCCAAATTTCAAAGCATTTTGCCCTGAAATACTATTATTCAGCTCTTTCTCTCCCCTGTCCACTTTATCTTTATTGTTTATTTGGCGTTTTGAGGATCCACTACTTGGGGATTTTGTGGCATCCTCCTGTCTAGAAAAAATATCGAAATAATAGCTCCTGTTGGCCATACTTCTTTTTTCCATGCATTGTGAAGATTTTCTTTCCTAATAGTCACTTTCATAGATGTATATAGATCTGGTCTTTTTGAATTATGGATTTCACAAACCACTTCTGGAAACATTGGCTTTAGTATTTTTGTCAGTTCATCAGGGTTGGAATTAGGTTTCAACCTCGTAACATGAAGTGCTATTGTCTTCGGTACCGTCTGGATCGCCATCTCATTGTTTCCTCCCGTAACAAAACGACGCCGTGGTCTTCGACTAGTTTTCTGCTGATGCCATTCACTGTTAGCTCTTTGTTCAGGGCTCGGTGTTAGTTCTTGCATTTCCCTCATTTTATTTTGAGCAACCGCCTCATTTATTCCTGCTTTAATTAATCCTGGATCCACAATATGCTTCTTAGACGCTTCCTGGGACCTTATATTTGTGTTCAATGTCTGCATTGAAGACGATGGAGTACTTTGAACTCTTTCAGCATAGGTTAAATCGCGATTTGTTGATGCATTGTAATTTATTGGGACCGGGTTCTGAGCCACTGGCAATTTCAATGGAAGGTTAGTGACAGAACTATTTTTATTAATTTCTATGTTTTTTGGCAAAATAGAGTCTTTTAGGAGATCACAATTTTCCTGAAGCAAACGATTATTTTCCTGAAGTACTTTATTTTTATCTTCCATTTCCTTTATTATTTTATTGAGTAGCTCTATCTCACGTATATAATTCTTTATCGAGTTTGGTCCAATTTCTTGGTTAGGTCTACCATTTTCAGTTGAAGCTGTACAGCACAGCAAAAACTTGTTTTCATTTACAAATTCCGGCTTTTTCACTTTTGCACAACTGTAGTGAAAGACTTCTCCACAATTTAGACACTGTATACTACTTGCATTTTTCGTTTTACAACATTTATAAACACGCTTGAAATTTTCATCATCATCCGTCACCATGTTGGATAACAAATTGCCATTGCTATTACCACAAAATCATCCATGTATGCTGTATAAATTGAAATATCATAGCATTTTTATATTGAAGGAAACTTATAATTAATCACTTGAGTGGCCAAACTCTAATGAGTACAGAGGTGGGTCATGGGAGTTGGAAACATAATTAACACCTATCAAACAGATATACTATCATATATTCGATACATTCTATATAATAAAAAAGTGGAGCATTAAAATAGAGGTGGTTATAGTCATAACTGTTCTAAATTTGTAGTTAGCATAAACGTCTGAGTCCGAGTTCTTCCACACAAATGTGTCATCTTATTTTGTTCTATAAATTGAACTATGGCAGGAATACTCCATCTGAACGAATGGCTACTTGCTTGAGTAAATTCATTGGCACCTAAAGTACATTCAATAATAGGTTCACCTGTTGGTTCATTGGGAAATATCTTATAAGTATTAGCTATTGTCATTACTCATTGTTGAATTTATTATTTTCACCAATTTCAAAACTATTGTTGTGTTTTCAAAAAACAATGTGAGATTTCCACTTGATAGTTTGCCAAACAGCAACACGTGTTTCGTGTGTATTTTACTTGACTTTCTACAAATATTTTTTATATAACATAGTCAATAAATGAATTCTATTCTATTGTTTTCTATCGGTTTTACTAGTAATTGACTCGGTCATTTGCTCTGATTTGCAGGTCTCAAAGTAAGGCCCACCAGTATAAATATGTGATACCGATTTCACTAATAAATGGCTTCAGGCCTTGTACCCATTGAGATATTGGTTCATAGACACATAACTTGTAAAAACTCTCCAAAATTAACATAAAGTTGTAAAGTAGGTGTATTTGTTCATTTTGGTATAATCCTATAAACTGAAACCACAAGACTGGATACAAGTAGAATGTTTAACTTGTACATGCCCCTACTCTGAAGTAGGCACATTTTTTCCCTTTTCCTTTATACCATTTATTTGAACAGATGTGACAAAATTCATTTGAATCGTTTCTTCAATGTTATCAAGTATTTATTAACAATTGTTTTGAGCAAACTTTCAAATCTCTTAATGCCTCTTGTCTATTCCCAGAGAACATTTTGTGTTATTTCCAATATTTGGTATTCAGAAAGTTTTACCATTAAGGTTCACTGATTATTGAATGTAGAGGTATTCACATTGGATGACTGTCAGTAAGACTAATTGCAGTTTTTTATGGAAACCCAGGTACTATCATCGAGTAATGCTATGCAGAGCCATGGTAGTAGCACTTATATAGGCACCTATTTAAAAATGTTTGCTAGACACAGATTATGAGTAACATTCAGGCCAGGCATACTTAAATGGCACTTAGATGTTGGTACTTATAAACTATGCAGAGCAAACAGTCACATATCTTGACTATTATTTTTGTGTTATTTCAATTATTTGTTGTTTTTCAATTGCTTTTTATTTGATATATGAATGTGCGGTTTTGAAGAAACAATTGAATTTCAACCAAGGCTGAATAGAGTTATTATTGGAAGTTAGCGATACAGAATAAAATATTTCTCTCTGTTAACTTAGAAAGTGGGTGTTTTTGAAATGCTCTTCAACAATAATGCTCTCATCATGTGTAAACACATGTTTACACCTGATGAAAATATTAATGGAGTTGGGGGTTTCTCAATCTTCCACTTGAACCAAATGTGTCGTTAATTTGCGATTCTGACTGCTATTTGTATATTTGACCAAATTAGAGTCAAGATATAAGAAAACGTGTTGATATCTCTAACCGTATGATGTTCCTTGCATCTCGGTTAAAGATGCACCTATATTGATGCTTCGAACCTTTAAGAGGTTTTTCAAAAGTAAAACCTGCTCACGTAGCTAAATTCATAGAATAAACCAGCTGGCCAAGCAACACAACAGCAAGTGAGGGCACAACAACCACCACAGCAAAACACATCCATCCAGTTCAGAAATCAAGGACCTGCACAGGTTTGTGTTATCTGTTTTTTTTTATCAAAGATATTCACTTGATGAAATGAAAGTCATATTTCTATATTCAGAGAAAAAAATTATGCCATTTACAATGTGTCCAAGAAAAGGAGGGCTAGCGTGGGCAAATCGGAGACGGAAAGAAATAAAAATTTGATCAAATTAGCAGAAAGTTGCTTATTTTAGAACTTATTTTCAAATGCCATTTCAAAATTCACTAATTGATTACTGTGATGCATCAGTGGAGATGTCGCTAAAAACGGTGACTTATACCTGCTGATTTTTTTTCCTGTACATAAAAATTGAAATTGGTGGTAGTTCCTCCGAGATGAAAAGTCTGATGAAAATCCGAAAGTATCAATGGCAAAGGGTTTTTTATTCATTAATGTGTTCTTAAATAACATTGAAAGTTGAAACGATATTTGCTTATTCGTTTTCTTTTCTGATAGCTCTGGAATGCATTGGAATTTCCTAAATTTTAAAACATCATTCACGTAAACTTTAAAAAGAGCAACCTTTTTCTGAGTTAAGACATAGTTGATGGTTTCCGATTTTACCATGCTGGCCCTCTTCATCTTGAACATACACGTATATGTGTTTGTGACGTAGTTTTAGTGGTACCGCAAAGTAATTTCTAATTCATTTCCCCATTAGCACAGTCTTTCTAGAGACTACTTTCCAAACTTGAATGGCAGTTTTCAGTAATTTAATACATTTTTACATGGAAGTCCATTATAGTAGGCAGACAGACTGAAAAAAATATTACAGATATTCTTATCCCATATGACTCTCAAGATAGCAATAACAAACATTTTCACAGCAGATATAGGTCTATCAGTTTTTTTGGTTAGTCAATTCTTGTGATGTAGTTGTGTTGAACTTCACAAGAATAGTGGATCTACGCTTCATCATCTTTACCTACAATCTTCTCTCGATGAAGTTTACTACTGTTACTGCTGAATTTGGCAGCCAAAATGTTGACTTTTTCTAAAGATGGTTCTATCAGTGGCCCGAAACCGAAATTTCATCTACTGCCTTGGCCAAATGGTAAAGTATTCTATTGGGAAACTTGAAGATCTGAAATGTTTTTGTCTTGCATCTTCCTACTTCATACTTTTACAGTATTGATTCTCGGTTTCTAGCCAACAGTTGATGAAAGACTCGGTTGGTTTGAGATGACATATTGTGCTTTGATGTAACAAAAAGCAGGAAAGAACTTCAACAAATAAGTATTGGTGCCTCTTCTGAAAAAAATTGGCATTATTTTGATTGTCTGAATCTCAAATTTCCCTTCATTTTCATTTTTATGACCATTTAATTGAATTAATAAAGTTGACTGGGAGAGAGGTTTTGTCTAGTTGCAGAATTACTTTAAAAAGGTTGATTCGGAAAAATTTGCAAAAATAATGGTGCAAAATAAATCTGCACTGTTTTTGTTCTCTCAAATGTAAGTACACTAAACAGTTCAGGATTGTGAATGCCTTAGATAAATCTAAAGTTGATGAAAAGATGCCTGCAATATTAGCAGTTGTTTATACTTTCGAATTGTGACCTCAATTTATTCTCATTTCACTTAATTTCTATCCTTAGATTTACACTGAAACAGTAATTTTTTTGATGTAAACATTTTTTTAATAGTCGAATTTGTATATATTTTTCAAGGCTTAGAATTACTTATCATTACTTTAGATGAATACTCAGGATGAATACAGTCTTATATTTTTGTAAAAAAATAATTTTACCTACGATTTTAGATTACCTAGATTTTAGACCTCCATAAGATGAATATTTTAAGGCAATCAGCATAGGCGAAATGTCATTGCGCCATCTTCTGTGGTTGTTGAATAAAGCCAGTTTTCGAACATCTGGCTTTATGTTAGAGGTATTGAAAACAGTTACTTAAAAAAGGTGCTTAGAATATTATGTTTAGATTCACATGTCAGTTTTCAGCAGAAAATGGAAATTCAATGTCCTAATTTTATTATCAGTAGTTTTTACTATCATTTTGTTTTTTATTACACTGTTGAGCCACAGTAGGATCTGATTCAACAAGTCCATCTACCATCCACTTCTCACCTGATTTTCGAATCAGGCGAGAGTTATGAATAATCACTTTGTCAAATTGAAATTACGTTACATATTTTGTCTCACATTGAGAAGCAAATCTTCAATATTATTTCATAATCCATTGTTGAAGAAATTGAGAGAGTGAGTTTTGTTGGAGGTGTGTCAAAAAAAGGTACTAATTGTTTTATTGTCTAAAATGCTTTGCCAAACATTATGTTTTTATCCTGGTCTACAGCCCTAGATCTGCAATTTTGTGAAGACACCATCCCGTTCAGAAAGAATTTTGCTTAAAAAGTGAATACGATTTACAAATATTTCTTGACCCCGTTAACGATAATTCAGCATTTCATTGTTGTCACCTTTTATCAAAGTATACAAGAATTCGAATATAAACTGGCACAGGACAAAATAATTACATCTTGAGTGGATTCTCCAGAACAATTTTTCGTAGCACCTGTTTATCTTAGGTGCTGCTTCATGTTGTACAACCCACCCATGCGTATGACATCTGTTAAATTCACTAAAAACCTCTACTACTAGCATCGTCATATTCAATAGCCATTTCTAAATTAACTCAATAAACTGGCAACAATATACACAATTATAATTATTGTGCTCAAATAACAGAATATCTGTATTGAATGTCAGTTGAATTGCTTTGTTTCATGGCCTACAAGTAAAATTTTTAACGCCTGTATGACATTCACAATTTCTTTGGCACGATTTTGCTGCGAAAATACATTTTATTGGGGATTATTTAGGTGGGAATCTCTTTCCAGTTTGAACTCTTGCTTGCTATTGGCTGACAAAAGTAGAATTCAGATTTTGCAATTATATTTTAATAATATATATTGTAAATTTATCACAAAGCAGTAATACATTTATTTATTACATATTTTTTGTAATTTAAATATTTGAATACTACAAATCTGGACAATATATTATATAACTTTAGATTATAAAACTATTTTGTACATAATACTACAGTGTCATCCCCAAAGTATGCACCATATGGGAAACTTTTTTATTAAGGGTTT
>WOGL01001869.1:0-10670 GCA_015342145.1 Leptinotarsa rubiginosa | reverse complement strand
TATGTTTTATGACAACTTCATAAAATTAATTTTCAGATTCAGGCACCAGAAAGAAGTATTCTTTCGCCTATTGTGTTTATGAACGTTATTTATCTCACTGAAATTTGAATTGAAAATTTTTATTTTGTTTCTAATGATTAGAGCCAATTCCCAATAATTTATAGGTTCATATAAATCTATGGTTGGCCACCGAAAATCTGATTTGAATATTCATTTCATTATTGTATTTTGCAATTTTTGTATTGGCTACTTAGGCAAATTAGCTACTAAATATTGCAAATTTGAATTGATCAGGCAGTGAAAAATGTTAATTGAAAAGTTATGTGGAACGTAGTATCTCATTCTGAATAATACACCAATACTATACATGATAATAATTATAGAAATTCCACAATATATTTTATTTAGGATGTGTTTTGCTCCCCGGTAGCTTCATCAGTTGGACTGGTATATTACATAACAGTAGGTAATTACAAAACTTAATTAGATAAATGATTAATTCGGGTGACCAGGTAGATTTTGAAAGAACCATTATAATACATCAAACTGTATAAGTTTGAAAATGTCCTTACAGGACGAAATTGCAGTAACGTTAGATACAAATAAAAGTGGTAAAAAATATAGAAAGTTTCAATTCTCTTTTCTTCATTATGATTTCCTACCACATAGTAACGGCTACATCCATCAATTTACTGCTAATTTATGTTGATGACCAATTTATAAATTTCCAGTTTTCCTAGTAGTATTGTGATTGTTATTTTAGAATCTATCTGTTTTGTCAAAATTATTCATTTAATAGTATTACCATAAGACCTCAAAAGTTAATAAATTAATTTCAATGTTTCAACGAAAACTTTTGTTATTTAGCATACCATGGGAGCAAACAACAAAATACAATCACGAATTCGTGGGACAAGTGGTTTTATCTATTGCTGGTTGCTCGATTGATATTGCTCAATAATAACAAAGTTTGAGTTGAAACAGTACATCCATCTGAGATTTTTAGGCCGAGTGATATTTGTAAAGATTATTTCCTTAAATATTCTCAGCTGAATGCATCAATATAAGAACAAAATATCAATTCTCAGATTAAAATTAATTTCAATTATGATCTTGAGATTTTTGGATATCATATATATGTGAATTGTATATACGCATATTGTAAATTGTTGGTATTTAAGGAATAGTTTGAACTGAAGGATTGTTGTCTTATTTTCACGAGTTCAAATGAGTGAATCGTGGAAATTCATTCTTAATTTTGGTCTCTTGTATCTGTTCATTGTATTGGTGAGTTTTATTTGATTCACATATTTATTTGAGTTGTCTAGTTATGGTCTAGTTACTGCCATAAACCTGTAGATTTCCGTAAAAGCATTTATGCACAGTTTCAATATTTGGTCACAATTATATTTGGTTCAATTTGATTAGGGCAGTGACTGAAATTGTGACAATGATGCATAACTAGGTCCAAGAGTCATTTATGATTCAAGAATAAATACACCTCGATGTTAGTTTCATGGCTGTCAGTTTTATCGCTGTTGAGATGAAGCGCTTTGTCAGTGTAAAACTCTGTTCTGGCGGCCAAGTCTTCAATTTTTTCATAACCTAATTGAGTTTTAACATAAAATGCTAATGTTTTACCTGTCTTTCTAGAAGTGATATTGTATTGTGATTTACCTGTTTCACCAGAATTGTTCATTTATTTAATAAAGTTTTGTGATTACCCACTGTCATATGACAGACATTGTAGAATAGTTTGATGTACCAGTTCAACTGATGAAGCTCTCTTGTAGCGAGACATGTCTTGAATAAAATTCGTTGAGAAAATTCTATCATCAACATGGATAGTGTTATTGATTTCCATCAATTACTGGATCAGTGTATTCATAATATAACAATAATTGGAGCTTGGAAGTACTTGTTTCAAATGGATTTTTTTCTTCACTTTCATGTCTGAATGGGAATTCAGTGCATGGTGTACACATGTCTTTATAGAGTTTATATTGGTTTATAATTTAATTTCTCTCCCTTTTGTCGAAAAAAGGTGGAAGGTGAGAACCTATTCAGGCTCAACCCAATGAAGAATTCCGCTGAATTAGATAGTATCACAAAAATATTTTTAGATCATTTTTAGTTCCACAGAAATTACTCCAACTTTGGAATTCCATATGGAATACCCATTTTTTTACATTTTTATACATACAAACATTCTATTCTGATGAGAAAATACTGCGAGGTACTTATTTTTGCACAAAATATTGTCTAAGGGTAAATATCTGATTTGCTTTCATGATCTACCAGTACCATTTGAACTACCAAAATTCCACACTCAATGAGGGCAACCAGAAAAGTTATATGGTCGAGCATGAATCGGTTTACAAGGGGTATAATGGTGGAGAGCTATAAAGTATTTTTTCCAAAAACCATTTTATTCTGAAAAATATTTCTTTTTCTGAAAAAACCGTAATAAGTATTCTTCTATTTTCTATAGGAAAATCCTTTATGCATTGCTTTTGTATTGATATATTCTTCAAAATTGACTGGCAATATATGAATATTACTTACTGGATACACACTGTCCTCTTGAATTTTTTTTAAATCCTACGTAACACTTGCATGTTCCTTTATGATTTTCTGGTTCGCAAATAGAATGTGATCCACAAAGTGTAGTAGCACAAGGACTGATGCATGTACCTTCTTGACAGCTGAGAATATTCGAGCAATCACCATCTGATTGACATTCAGATTTCGACATTCCGGGTATTTCCAGAATACAGCCAGATTTGTATGGATCTCCGGTCATACCTCTGGGACAGAAACATTTGTAGCCACCCTTCTGGTTGAGGCAGTGTGCACCATATGCACATGGTTCTTGTACACATTCATCAATGTCAATACAACCTTGAAAGGGGTCTCCACTATATCCAACTTCACATGTACATATTGGAGGATCTGAAGGAGTGCATTTTGCATTGATTCCACAAGGATATCTTCCACAAGGGTTTTTACATTTATTGTCATCTTGTGAGTCAGTGAAGAATGGAGGGGGACATATGCATTCCCCAGGCTGTATACATTTTTCATTAGCCAAACATTCTTTATCATTAATACATTTTTTCTGTGCCGGGGAACACATTCCATTGTAAGAGTCTCCAGTGTACCCTTGGGGACATTTGCATTCATATGATCCGGGTAAATTTGTGCATTCTGCCCCAAAGCCACAAACTCGTTCCTGTTCTGAACATTCATTGATATCAATACATGATCCATCTGGCAGTGTTTTATATCCTTTTGGACAAGCACAATAGCTAACACCTCCAGTAATTGTTATACATTCGGCACCGCTTGGACATGTACCATCTTTTTCACAGTTAGCAAGAACACAATTTCCATCGAGCAGTTTATGAGGAGGCTGACAGCGACAGTCAGGACTGTTACATTCAAGACACTCTAAAAATGGGTTTCCGTCAAAACCAGGTGGACATTGACAGTGATAGCTTCCAGGTAAGTTTTTACAGATGGCATTTGTACCACAAGCTGGTTTTTCTCTGAGCTCGGTGCATTCGTCATTATCTCTGCATTTTCCAGTTTGCTTATCTCTCACATAACCTTGAACACAAATACAAACGTTTTCGTTGAGATATTCATCCATGATGCATTGTTCTCCCAATGGACATGGATTCGAATCGGAGCACTCTGAAACCTTAGTGGTTTTTGTACAACCCGATCTGTATGGGTCACCAGAGGTTCCTCCTGGGCATTGGCAGCTGAATGATCCAGGCTCATTTTTACATATTGCTCCTGAAGAACATGGATTACCAAGACATTCGTTTATATCGGTACAAGTTGTGCCAGTGTAACCTGCATTGCAAATACATTTAGACTCTTGGTTAACCAACATGCATTGCTCATTTGGACCGCATACAGTTGTCTCACAAGGATCTGTAATTGAAGAAAACAGATAGACTATCGGAAACAGAAATGAAAAAATTATTTTTAAACTTACGCCGACAGTCGTTTCCAATATTGGGTTCCTGGCACAAACACATTTTTTGATTATCGCATATAGCATTGCCTGGACAGTCTGCGCCAGTTTCACAAGTAACAATTTCATTACATTTTGTTTTCGCATCTGGATCTGGTACAGTTCCACTTGGACACTGACACGTAAAAGTGCCCGGAAGATTTGTGCAAATTGCACCCACAGCGCAGGTATTTGCATTGGAGCATTCGTTGATATCATGACATTTAGCGTTAGGGTTTCCAGAAAATCCAGGTTCACACTGACAAGCGAAAGTTCCAGGTAGGTTAGTACATACCGCATTATCCCCACAGCGACCACTTGGGCCGTTAACTTTGTCACATTCATCTATATCTGAAATCAACAAATTTGTTATCAGTTACGGATGTTGATGACCTATAACATTCAATTACCTATGCATCCAGCTGCTATGTCACTTGGATCAAAGGTCCACCCATCCTCACATATACAATACGCTTCTTGGCCGTCAGGTTTGCAATAAGCATGATTACCACAAGAAACATCATCACAGGGAGCCTTGCATTGGATCATAGGGGGCGCTCCCACAAATCCGCTTTCACACTCGCAGTGGAAACTGCCTACTGTATTCGTGCAAACTGAGAAATTACCACAAGTTTGTTTCTCGCATTCGTCTACGTCAACACATGTAGCACCTCTAGGATTGAAGCCTTTTTGACAAAAACATTGATTTTCAATACACTCTGCGTTGTTGGTACAATCAAAGTTTGATTTACATAGGACATTGACATCAATCTGGAAAAATAAAGTGAAAACGATTTCTAAGAGAAAGTAAATAGTTTACCTGTTCACAAGCAATTTGCGGGGTTGGATTTGCTTGATATCCTTGTGGACACAAGCAATTATATCCTGGTTCCGTGTTTTCACAAACAGCATGCAATCCGCATGGCTTTTCTAATGAAATACATTCATTAATATCTACACATTCTTTGAAAGGGTCTCCTGTATAGTCTTCCTGACACGAGCAAATGTAACTTCCTACAGTGTCTTTGCAAACTGCATTCATCCCACAAGGTTTTGCATCACATTCGTTTATATCTAAGAAAATGTTAGAAAAACAGTTCGTAAAATGTTCAATTGAAAAAAATATGATATCCTACAGAAGAAAAACTGAAAGAAACAGAACAGGTAAAGTCAAACATACGAAGAGAAGCTGAAAGTAAAATATAGATTACAAACTGAACATTGCAAAGATAACAGGAAATAGAAATGAATGAGTTTGTACAAAAATGTATACAGTACAGTTAGGCTTTCTAAATATAGTATAAAATACGGAAACATAGGAGTAATACATAAATAAAGTTCTAGTTGTTATGTGGAAAATACAGGAAACTGAACGAATTGAGGAAGGTAGGAGTAATTAGTGGAAAATAATGCTAAGCTACAGGAATACTCAAACTTAATTTCACTTAGGGATATTTTTATCCAAATATTGGGCATACACATCTTGTCCATGCAATTTATTCAGGCAAAAAATGTTTTCCGGTTTTCCAATATTATATGGATAAATCCCCAAGAGTGAAACTTTGTATAAAGAAATTCGTGCATCTGTAAAGAATAATGTAATTCATTTCACTAACTTTCACAAAATTGATGTCCCTGTCCTGTGAAACCTTGAGGGCATATGCACTTGAAAGAACCAGGTACGTTAATGCATTTAGCGTTTATTCCACAAGCCCCCGATCTTCCACACTCATTGATATCGGAACAGTCTCCATTAGCCAAGCTTGTGTATCCCTCAGGACAAATGCAGGAATAACTTCCATTATTATTGATGCAGGATGCGATTGGGGCGCATGGGTTTGAATCACACTCGTTAATGTCTAGCGATGTTAAAAGCATTAGGATAAATAAATTAGGCTTATTTGAGAGAAGAATGATTTTCTCAGTAGTGTTTGTTAGATTTTTAGGAATTGTAACATAGTTAATTTGATTTTTATTTTCTTTTTATTGCCACCACTTCAAAAAAATTGAAATAACTTTGTGTTTGCTTTATTATTAATTGATATATTCCCCTAAAACCGAAATAACAACCCTTTATTCTGCGGGTTTTTTCTTTTTCAGAAACTATTGTAACGTTCCATTATTTTTACACTGAGGTTAGTTCTGTTATAAATATAGCCTATTTCTGAGGCAAAAACTTTAATATATAAATTATTTTTCCTGAAAATCACCCCCGGGAATTCAGAAGTTACCCTTCCAGAAATTTAGATCTGAATCCGCCTTTGTACTAAAGTGAATGCTGCGCTACCTAATCACTTTAATGAACCAGCCATTACATGTAATGAAAGTGCAACCGTCCTTAACACTTAAGTTATATACGAATACAGAAGTCTTCAGTTGACTCTAGTAGAAAGGTCACACTATATGAATTTGGACATAAGCATGGTTCAGAAACACATATTTCAATGTTTTTTTTTCATTGAATATTAGTGGTTTGAGAATGAATATTATAATAAAACCCAAACCAAATTAAAGAATTCGAAATTAAACAAAATTTTTGTACAAGAAAATCAGCCTTCACGTGTCTGTTTCTGTGAACACAAGTACATATATACATAATGCGACCAATTTATTAAAGCAGTTACCTGTACATTCAGTCATTGGGTCACCAATAAATCCTGAAGGGCAGGTACACCTAAAACTGCCATCTAAATTTGAGCAATGGGCATTTCTACCACATGGGTTAGATCTTGAGCATTCGTTCATGTCATTGCAACCGCTGGTAAAAGCGTCTCCTTCGTAACCAGGAGGACAGTGGCATTCCCTTCCCCCAACAACATTTTGACAAATTGCACCAGGACCACAAGCGTTAGGCTGCTCACACTCGTCTACGTCGATACATCCATCGAAGGGGTTTCCGTAGAATCCATCGGGACAGAAGCATGTGTAATTTCCGTGGATGTTATGACAAAGGGCATGTTGTCCACAAGCGTCAGGATTGGAACATTCATCAATATCTGGCAACAGAAATAACCTATTGATGTTTGTTATACGTCGGAGAGTTTATTCGGGATACAAGGTGTAATTTGGGAAATTTTAAATCCAAATTTGGCGGTTGAACAGCAGTTTGGTGTCAATGTGACAAATGTCACATTTCATTTCCACATTCCACCAAGCTTTCATGAAAGAAATGGTGTAGTTGTTTTCATGGACGAAAAATAAAATGGACCCACTTATTTATCTCATTACGTGGATTTCACGTTCTGGAACATTCTACGGTCATGCTGTTGAGTTGAGCGTTGTCAAATTGAATCCGCGATAATTCTTCAATATCCACCAACACTGACCAAACTTTATCGCCAAAGAATTCCATTAAGTAACTTAAAATTAGGACCTTTTTCATGGAATAAATTTCGACATCAAACATTCCAGAATCTCAACTGGTGCAATGTGCATTGAAACTCTTTTTGTATTTTCAAATGATTTTGGATAATTCGTTGCAACTCCACATGTAGCAACGTTGTTGAAGGAATGCCTGTGTAATCGTTCTTTACTGTTTATACAATGCGAAATGATAGTTGTATTTGGATTATATATAGTGAAAGAAGAATAGAAAGTTTTGGGTTTGTAAGCAATCTGATAATACCATTTGAATCAAGGAATGAGAAAAGTGGCCATTCCTTCGAATCAGAATACTATGCTTTTTCTATCACTTAACTGGAAGTTATATGTATAGAGTGAATTAAAAACTTACAGAAGAATATGGTGTATACATTCGCTAAAAAACGCTATATATTCAATTTAAGTAATTCGGTACATCTCTTTCTGAAATAAGCATCTGAAGCTTAACCATATTATTTATGTAACAATTACATTATTCTTTTGTACTGTTTCTTTTTCATAGTGTCAAGTGTTTATATTGTATATGTATAAAACAAATTATTCCTTTCTGAGTTCAGAGTTAAAATCAGCAGTTTCCTCTCAGGAACGTGTTGTTTTCAGTATTTGTGTCTATCTCGTGAGCTTCCATGAATATATGAAATTTCACATATTTTTTTATCATAATCCAATTAATGAAATTATGTACGCCACTGTCGATGGAAAGGAAGTCACAACACAGTAGAAAGTGGTCGCAGTCTGAAAGTCCCCTCTTTTCCTGTAACCTGCGCGCCCTCGAATCTAGCGACTTCAACACAATCTGTGTCGTAGATATTGGTTTGCAGAATCCATTTATTTTTTACGTCCATGGTTGTTTTTTGTTGTGTTTATTTGAAAAGTTGTGTATGGATTTAATGGTAAACCTAATCTCGAAACTTCCTATCAGTACAGCTGCCGGACTGAGTCATGGCCGGTGAGAAGCCCCTTCCTCAAGATGTGCAGTAGATGTGTAGAAATCAGTCTGTTAGATTATTCGAGCCGTAAACATACACATTCAGGACCATATTTAGTTAGTGATGGAGTTCAAAAGTAAACTGCATAAACATATTTTAAATAGTCAAATTCGTGTAGATACAATATGATTTCTCCCACCGGCCATGACTCCGGTAGCTGTACCACTGGTACTCAGTAAATACGAAATCTTCAATCTCTATGTAAATTTGTTAGTCTATTGAAAAGATCTTTGCTACGCCAGAACAAAAGCAATGTTTCTTGGCACCCCTATTCGCTACCCAAGTTGGCAAAATCTGGAAATGACTGACATCACACCAAATCTATGTCTTCGTATGATTCCAGGTTCTGTAGATAATCTGAGCTTGGGAGTAATTTTTATATTGTCAATATTTTTTGCAATGCAAGATCTTAAAAGTTCGACAATATCCGCCATATGATTGATAGAAATAACCCGACAACTTGAACCTGTATGTGCTATAATTCCAGTGTTTTTTTTGTTTGTCTTCCATTAAGATATCATTGAGCCATAACTCTAGGATATTTTTGCAATATAGCATTAATACACAATGTTTAATATACTTAATTTTCATTTGTAACAGTTTTGTATTACTATGCATGGCCATAAGAGGACTATATTTACTTCCGAACTTCAACTGTCACAATTGTATGTAAGACAAGAATTACAAGAGTTGATATTTGTTGTCGTAGTTTTCTGATCAAATCATGCCTCCTATCTATTTCAAAATACACCTTATATCGATTGACAATTTTCTTTTCGGAATTTGTGCAGGCCGTGACACAAAGGCATATCACCAGTGATTCAAAATTAACAAACTATTCAAAAGTTTTGTCCGTTTTAATGTCATGTGTTTTTGTAGCCCCATATCTCAATACATATTTTATTCCACTGTGGCGTAGTGTACCTATACCGATCGATAAAGAAGTTTGTACTCTATACTGCTGTTCATTTTTTTTCCAAATTTAAATGTTTGTACTACGAATAATTATCGTTGTTTTAGCTGAAATCTAGTGGAACATTTTTGGAAATGATTCAAGAAGATACCTAAATGTTTTGTAGCAGATTCAATCTTTTTATAATAATTATAATTGTACCGAGAGTAAAATGTACTGAATAATTTTTACCAAAACATTGTGTTTCTCCATCTCCTTGATATCCTGCTTTGCATTTGCAAAGGAAATGCGCTGGCAGGTTACAACATTCGGCATTTTCCACACATCTGGCAGCTATTACGGGATCATTGCATTCATTGATATCTGCAAATAAGATATTTGTCATTATTATAAACGGATGAATACATCTTTATTTCTTGACGTATTCTAGGGATAAACGTACTGAATAATGAGCATATGCAAATAAGGAATGTTCTGCAACTAACTGCTCTGGTTAGTGAAGTGAAAATAAAATACTAGAGAATGACCGAGTATCAATTACTATCTTGAAGAATTCTTGTACAAATGCTAAGAAATTTGTTCCTTCATACACGTCGATTTGGAAATAGTAAAATATTGGGCAGTCCACAGTTAAAATTACATTTGACATACGGGCTCCACCATATAGTTGATCTTTTAAGGTTATTAAGTTATGCAACCAGTTATTCACTTTTGAAAATCACACATGAAACTTTTCTGTTTGAAATTGACTATTCCTATATTAGATATTTTACATTGTCAACAGGTACGAAAGTTTGTTGTACAAAAAAAATAAATCAGAACTATGATCCTCTGAATTAACATGTTCTATTTACGCATAAGAACTAACATTTCGACTGCAGTCGCTCTTATACGAAGTAATGCGAGTACGCAGATGTCTAGATGTTTTGTCTTATTTATGTTTTAAAACAATCCATACAAGAAATTCTGTATACTGAATTAGATTTTTGTTTATTTGAAATTGGAACTTTGAGTTCACCGTAGAATTAAGATATAGTAGTGACATTTATTTTGGAAATTTGAGAGGTCATTATTTCGGAACACATTAATTAATTTTGGTGTAATTTTATGAATATAAGGAAGTGATTTATATATGAATGTAGGTATGAAGTTGTCATGTTCAATCATTTCTATCATCCAAATGAAGTGAAGATTTTATTTCACGAACAACTACAGAGATACATCGTCATAAATGCGAACTGGATTTATTGTTATTTTGTAGTTAGTATCTGCATTAAACGATTAAAGGGTAATAAACAAAACTAATTTATTAATAACAAAACACACAACATGTAGAAATCATAGTAAATGTTCAATATGTCTA
>WOGL01001868.1:0-10669 GCA_015342145.1 Leptinotarsa rubiginosa | reverse complement strand
CAACAGTAAAATATTGGGTAGCAGAGTTTAAACGAGGCCGTACGAGCTGCCAAAACGAGCATCGCAGTGGTCGGCCGAATGAGGTGAACGTGCGCGAGCTAGCAGACTCAGTAGGCACTTCAAAAACTGCGGTACGTTATATATTATCTAAAAATTTGGACATGAGAAATCTGTGTGCAAGATGCGTGCCGCGTTTGCTCACACCCTATCAAAAACAGTGTCGTGAAGATGTTTCGATTGAGTGTTTAGAGAAGTTTTTCAGCAACAAAGCAGAATTCTTGCGTCGTTTCATAACCATGGATGAAGAAACATAGGTCCATCACGTTACACCCGACGCAAAAAAACAATCAAAACAGTGGACTCAAAAGGGAAAACCGGCTACAAAGAAGGCGAAGACCGTTTCATCTGCAGGCAAGATCATGGCATCATCTTTTGGGATGCGCGTGCGTTAATTTTCATTGACTATCTTTAAAAAGGCAAAACTATCAACGGCGAGTATTATGCGAACTCACTGCAACGTTTGAGTGAAGAAATCAAGCAAAAACGGCCGCATATGGCTTAGAAAAAAGTGTTGTTTCATGAAGACAATGCACACAACTTACAAATACATTATCGCTATGATCAAAATTAACGAATTAAAGTTTGAATTGTCACCTCGTGCATCCTATTCACCAGATTTAGCCCCCTCTAATTATTTTTTGTTCCCAAACTTGAAAAAATGTCTCAGGACGGAGGTCTGATGACGAATATTCATTTATCGCTGACTAATACCATCTCGAGATTTCATCTCGAAATATTCATCTCTCCCAACTACAACCACCGTAGGCTCTGGCAAATGCCTGCCGAAAACCAACTACTTATACTCATCCTTGCAGGAAAAATCCGACCCAGAGAGCAAAGGGCCTGGGACTCGATTCACTGAAAACTGTATCTCTCTTCGATACAGTTTTCAGACACGTTTTTCATCTCTGTAGGAGTATTGGTACATGGGATGTTTCTTCCTCGCTTGGATCTCTGTTAAATCGTCCTTATAGACGAATATTTCGTACATGTAGTCGAGCCGCGCTAAAATTGATCTACCCATCCGCATTCAAGATTTGCTATGGCAGGACAAGACATTGCTTGGAGCTATCAGGTGGTGTATTTTGGTCTTACTACAGATCGCAGACTCACACCTGGGACCAACACATACAAACCGTGAAGACTAAAGCTATATGCCTTCGTTAACCGCTGAAGCAAACTTAGTCTTAAGAATGAAATTTTACTTTATTAAACGATGTTCAAACCAGTCATGATGTATGCCTCAGGAGTCTGGTGCCAAACAGCAAATACACATGTTGAAGTTCTGGAACGGGTCCAAAACAAGATCCTGAGGATGGTCTTAAACGCTCCGTGGTACGTCAATATACGACGGGATTTGAACATGCCACCATAAGATGGACTATACAGACTCGAAATTGTAGAGTTTTTGAATTTTCCGAAAGTGCCTAGAACTCGGCACTTTGCTGTTTGGGTCGGATTTTTCTTGCATGGTACTGCCGCAGGATGAAGGAAAAACATTATCGAGAATACCCTCTGGTAGGTGTCTTGTATAAATGTCTGCCGGATATACCCAATATCCAGCGTGGTATTAGCCGGGGAAGTGAGCGTTTGCCGACGGGCATTCACCAGAACCTACGGTGTAGGTAGTTGGGAGGGATGAATATTTCGAGATATCATTTTCTCATACGCATCTCGTCGATACATTTTTCAGACTTATATAAAAATGATATGATAATCGACAGATCTAAGTATGCCATAAAGTATATAGGCAAATGAAAGTTTTTCTGTATCCTTTCGACACTTTTGTCCTACATCTTTTTAGTAAATTTATTAAATTCCGTGTTGTACATACTCTTTCGATATCGTCAGACCGGTAATAATCTCAGCTCATTCAGTTTTTTTTTTCAAGAATTTTGTCGCACTAATTTATATAATTAGAATGCAATTCACAAATAACAAAGTGTTGTTTACCTATTAAGGAAAATATTAAATTGACGAAAAACAATAGAAAGGTAACAAGGTAATTGCAAAGGTAACTCTCAAAACATTTTTGACTTAACAAAATTAAATTGTCTTTAGGCAATAGACGCATTCAAGTAGACGATAAAATGGCATATGAAACTAATTTATGATATTTGAAAATCGCCGTCGGGCCTAATATCACACATGCAACAAATTTCTGCACCATGAATTACTAATTTCGTAATATATTTAAGCTTTGCTTTGTCAAAAATATTCAGTTTTTGAAGACTCTTGCAGAAACAAGTATTTCAATCATTTCGATTTTTAGATTACAGAAAATATTCAAAAATTCAATTCAATGTACACAAAATCTGATCACTTTGTTGCTAAATGTGTTTTGCAGGATTATAGTGAAATAGACTACAGTCGTGTCTGAGGGGGCTTATATAAATCGAAACAAGGAAAGCAGTTCAATATAGATCTTGCAGTAAATTAGTGAATATTAATTCTATTTATTTTTCGTTTGAATAGGAACTCCGTCTAATTTATCTCGGGAACAGAGAAGAAACTTTTGGTGAATGTAAA
This sequence comes from Leptinotarsa rubiginosa, assembly GCA_015342145.1. Classification (NCBI taxonomy): domain Eukaryota; kingdom Metazoa; phylum Arthropoda; class Insecta; order Coleoptera; family Chrysomelidae; genus Leptinotarsa; species Leptinotarsa rubiginosa. Next base: position 8,080 of record WOGL01001868.1, on the reverse strand, counting down.
TAAATTTGGATATCAAAACTGATTGATTTACAACAGAATGAACAAAACAAACGAAACCATCGTAGGTTCAATGCCAATTTGTATTCATTTTATGAAATATCGAAATTTTTGTATCCACAATATATTCATTTACATATAGTATCAACTTAAACATTGAGGTCTGAGTTTTGTTTTTATCATCATTCAGTCAGTCTATTTTTAAGACGGCGAAATATAACTCGTCTCACAAGACAGACAACATCTGTTGGTTTTGTAGAAGATATTCATTTGAATAATTGTTTCGAATGTCACATCTATACTTTCATCAGGAATAAACATTAATATAACTGAAACAGTTCTATATCGCATTGGTATCATTTGACATTCACGGGGACAGGAATTTTGACAGTGTTAAGTAGGGAGATAGGCTTTACAGATTTTACTCCGAATATATAGAATAGGTTTCTATATTGACACCTCATGAAGATTGATACAATTCCGTCAAGTGTGATAAACTCCCCATTTCCACATAGAAAAAAAAGTTGTAATGCCCCTCAACCAATCTACGAAGTTATTTTGATTGACAAATATGCCAAGCAAAAAAAAGAACAGGACAAAAGACCTTAGTTCAACAAAAAATATGCAGCTAGCAACTTGATAGTCAAAAATAGACCCAAGACTTACCCCGATATCAAAGAATACGAAAAAGCAAAACTCGCCTGAATTTTTCTAGCTATGATTTGCTACTATGATAGTATTCATTATCATCCAAACTATTTTCAGTAGATTTATGTGTGGTTAATGAACTTGCCTCTAATCACATAAAAACTTCGGCGTAATACAGAATTCAGTTTTTGGACCGATCCTGTGTCTATTTTCGGCGTCGATGGCTCTGGGAAGAACAAGCAGAACGATTGACTTGGTTCCATAGGCGAGAAATTGGCAAAGATTGTTTGATGTTGCCTCGGGGTATTATTATGGATTTTTGATGTCTTATGGGATTGTTGTGCTCTTTCTCTTCTTTCTTTATAACACCCATTCCAACAATCTTGTTCAATACACCAGTTTGTTGCATTGCCTGTAGTTAAGGTGTCCTCTTGATATACACCTTCAGTAAGTCGTTACTTTGAGCCGATTCCTGGTTAGTTGAAGCCGTGCTACGTTTCATTCATCTTCCTAGGTTCATTCTTCCAATCCCTATGTTTCTTACTGACCTATTTTATCTGATCTCGAACCAATGATAATGAAATCCTACAGCTGGTTCAAGATTACCTACAGTTCATCATCCACTCATCACATTTCGCAATTTCTACCGTGAAGTTTACATCATACAGTCTGTGAAGTAAGTATTGATTCCTCTAGATATTTCGAAATTTCTGTTTTGCCCTCTCCTTTGAGCTCTGGTAAATTATCCAATCTGACCTGATTCACTCTTCTCTGCACCATTATTGAAAGATGTAAGAGCGCCTTCAATGATGCTGTTGATATGGTTCTCAAGTCTTTGCTCTCTGATTATGTGTTAATAGCAACCATTTCTTTTCATCTTTGGCTATCATGAACTATCACATCATCATGGGGGTAACCACCATGTCTAGTTTCAGTCTCCATGACTTTCTGTAGGTGCATCCGGCTAGCAACATTGCCACAGATACTCACCTTTATTTTTATCGTTTCTAGATGCTGGTTCTAGGTCAGTCTGGGTTCTAATTATATTCTTGAACAATTATCGTTCCTTGACGGTTGCACCTCTTTTCCTCAAAGTTTAAGAGGTCCAAGTTCCTCTTGGTAAATGCTACTTTGGTCGATTCAATCAGGCTTAGTTCTTCTTCATGGGTATATCATCGATAATATTCAGAACCTGTTGCATACATTCCTTCACTATATATAGGCTACGAAAATCATGTGTAGTTCAGCACAACGTTATCACAAAAAACAAGGGAGTTGTTTTTCTGTTGAAGTGATAATATGGTTCTCGAATCTTCATTGAGAAGAGCAAAACAACCCATGGAGATTCTTCATTGACAAGGACTACGTCTAAGAACATCCCAGGAGAGTTAAAAATATGTTCTATATCCACATATAATTTTATTGACTACGGAGATTTTACAGATCTCATTTTTTGGTGAATTTTCATTGATGCAGGTGCTCCATTTTTCATTAGAGAGATTTTCTCCAAACTTTTAGAGCGGGCTCTAGATGCTGTTAAGTTTTCAGTAAAGCTGAAATACACAATCTTGAATCGAGTAACGAAGTAAATTGATTCGATCATTCGATTATTGATGAAAAATTTGAAAGGTAATACCCAGTGTACACTGAAATATATACCCGCCTATGGCCCAATAAGCATCAAAAATTGTGTAAGTGTAACTTGAACTTTAGACTTTCATTAAGCCTTCTCAGATATCCTCCTATTTTTAGTAAAGTTCTACCACCCTCCGTGCTGAGCTAGCGGTTATAGTAATTAGTAAAAAATGTCTAGACATAACCTGGGCGGTACGTTCCGAAGTATATGGCTTCAAAACAAATTATAAGTGATGTTTATGAAATAATGACCACCAAGAAAACTGATATATCACAAAGTGTCAGTCTTTCTGATTTTTAAAACATTGTTTGGTGCCATCGGGTTTATCTTGCTTTATTACTGACGTTCGAAAAAATTCCAATAGAGATAAAAACTTGGTTGATTGAGGCAATGTCCGGATGTATCCAGAAGACGATTTCTTCTATTGCTTTTATGAAAATGGGATTCGGGGACAGGGTCCGACCAGCTCAACCTTCGTTGAAAAAATTTTTAGTGAAGTATATACACTCTGGGACAAAAATATTGCATATTTTATTCCCTTAACACGTTATTTATCTTTATTAATAAATGTTCGAAGATCAAAGTATTTCACGTAAATTTCCATTCAGTATAGATGAAAGAATGCTTGGGCATAGTCGCTATAGCTGAATAAGTAAAATAATGGTACAAATTACAAACTTCAAAGTATGCCTTTGCCACTATTAATGTCTACTGTTTTGTTTACTGTTGTCTTAGTGAGATGATCCATTTGATCAAATTAGTTTGTGTTAAAATTGTTACTTTATCAATGAGGGATGCAGACGAGAAGATATTAAGCGGAAATTGCATATCCATCAATCTAATGTTTCTCGTATTGTGAAGCGATACAATAAGACTGGGGAATACAAGAGGCGGCCTGGTCAAAGACGTAAGAGATGTAAAACGCCAAGAAATGACCAATATTTGAAAATTACACCTCCGAATCTCACAAATGATTTACTGAGCACAAGATAAGTTAACGTAAGTGTCAAAACGTCCTGCCAGAGTTCCTAGGCTTCTTTCACGTCACAAATGTAGACGGTTACAATTTGCCACAGCCCATGTCAACTGAAATGAACATCAGTGGGGAAAAATTATTTTTACAGATGAAACAAGAATACAGTTATGGAAACCAGAAGGACGTGGTCGAGTATACAGAAGATCTGGAGAAAGTTTCGCAGAATGTAATCTTGTACATCACGTTAACTTTGGTGGTGATTCCATTATATTGTGGGATGGAATTAGTTGGGACAGTCGCACCGAGCTTATAGTGGTGAGTGTCACGATGACTGTCATCGGACAGCAAGCTATGATGGTTAAACCTCTGAAGAAGCTAGCCACTCGCGCCAGCGAAACGTCAGGAAGAAATTCCAAAAATCCACGGCTTTCAAACTCGAAAAACAGTGATACTGAAAACCTCAGCTGCGAAAGTCTAAACCATTTTGTCAGAATAATATCTGTCTAGTCGTTCTCAAACTATTATTCTAAATAATGAAGGGTCAAATCCAACACAAACTACTGTAGGTGTATTTCAGGGTTCGGTATTTGGGCCCTTTTTCTTCATAATTTTCATCAGTGATATTAACAGAACTTGTGACAGTCCATAGAATATGCCGATGATACAAATTTTATACTAGCACATCATCAATTTGGACTACTTATAACAAAGTGTAATAAAGAATCTGCTGAATTAATTTACTTTAAAAAAAATGTCTAACATTAAATACAATAAAATCGAGATATATGCAGTTTCTACCAAAAAATATGTTATATAATTCCAATCCCTATTTACATTTTGACAACAAATCTTTTGGAGACGCTGATAAAATAAAATTCCTGGGGTTAATGTTAAATCCAAAGAATTGGGAATCACAGGTGAACAAAGTAACCACAAAATCAATTTCTCTTTGTTATTGAATCCGAAATATAAGAGTGCAGTCTACTCTTCAGTTCTACTGCTTATTATTTCGGGGCTCATCAGCACATATCAACAGTGTTTTTAGAGTTCACAAACGAATATTATGAGCTAATCATAAAATGTTGTAAATGTACACTGTGTTGTACATCAAAAAAAAATGATCAAACATTCACCACTCCTTTTTCATGTTTACAAATTATAAAACATGTTCCCAAATACATAGCTACATAGCTGTTAAATGCTACAACAAGTTTGGTGACATATTGATACAGACAAAACTCTAAATCTGAAAAGCATTTTATGCTTTAAGCAAAAACTCAAAAATTTAATAGCCCTGATTTTTTTGATATTAACGAATTTTTTTATTTTAGATGCATTGTAGATTGAATGTACTAGTTGGTGTACTAGTACATTCTGAATGTACTAGTTTCACAATTTGTATTTTATAGTGTCAGTCTGAATGTATTTTTTAGTATCTTGAACCACAATTCTTCTAATTAGTCTGATAAACTTATATGAAGTCAATTCTGTAAATTTCGTGATGAACAAATTATATTCTACTCTAATGAAAAATAACTGTCTAAATTACGCTTACCTGGTATTTTCCATAGGAATAGAGTTCCAGGATGAATGCCAGGACCTGGTTTCCTGTTCTGTGCTCAATGGGTCTGAAATCAGTTTGCGGGCAAATTTTAGCCTACAATAAAGAGAAACTGCTTGTTTGACCAGTTCAGTATCAACTTGTAGAACTCCAGCAAGCTGAAAAGTAGTTATATTGAAAATGTGTTGATAAAAAGTTACAGATTACCTCTCCCACAGTGGTATGTTCATCTATAGAAACAAATATTTTATACAAAAGTGTTTCAAAATAATCTCCTAAAATTCGATTCATCACAAAACCTTGAAGTGGGGGTACCTGCACTCTATCGACAGAAGTAATGGGTATATCCAAGTAAATCAGTCCTTTTCTGAAAATGATTAAATCTTATTAGGAAAAAAGTATTTCTTATTTGGCAAAGCCTTAAAAAATCCAAGAACAATGCATAATGACGACAGAAAGATTTATATAGTATTGTTACTGAACAAATAAAAACGTAAAGGTATGAATAACTTTTTTCCAAAAAGAACTAATATTACATCTGTCAATAGATATGTTCAATAAATAAAAATACATAACTTCTCTTAGTAATGTGACAAAAAAATACCATGTTAGTGAAATTCTCATGGTCATCTCGAAAACAGTAAGAGTTACAGGGAAACTTCAATTGGGACAGTTACTTATTATGGAATTAAAAATAAATAAAAATCAGAAAGGAAGCCCATGACTTCATATAACTTTAAATTGTAAACGACTATTCTAAATGCCATATTGTTGTATTTTTTGAAATAGAAGTACTTTATTCTTGAACACACTTAATAATTTCTGCCCTGCCCTGTCTGTTGTTTGATTCAAAACCATTTAAGGTGTATCTAATAACGTTACAAACTCTACAGCATTAACTTTTGACGATACTCAAATTCTGATCGGGTAACAAATAGTAAAATTTCCATTTGCTTCTCGTATTGAAGCTAGGTTTAATTGAAATATTTAAGAAGGCCCGGGGTATCTGTGAACCTGAAAGTATCCCCGAGGAACTTAAACACTTAAAAAATGCCTTCAAAAAGAATTCGAATTTGAGCGAGCGATACTACCCATAGGACAGAACATTCAAGTAACTTCAGCTAGGCTCGTTCTTAAAAAAACTTTCCACCCCTACACTGAAAATGTTACAGACCAGATTGGGGGAATTCTGAAGAAGCACGACTTGAAACCAATACTAAGGCCAACGAAACCTATTAAAGAGAGTCTAAGGTCATCTGAGAACTCCAGAGAGCCTTTAGCAACACTGGATTCCTTCAAGTTTCGGTTCGGTCTACATTGGAACCATGAAAAAAAGTGTAAATACCCAGCATAGCCATAAATCAGCTGTAGCTGAATATGCACGACAAAATTCAGAATTACTATCCAAGAGTATATAGGAGAGCAAGAGAAATTCATAAACACACAACTTCAATCGAAAGAAAGAGGAAATTAACATAAGTAAAATCTGGTTAACTGTTCCAAATTGTACGAAATCAAGACCGTTTTATTCAACCATTAGGAAAGAAGCTATGACCACCACCAATGGGATAAAACCAGATACTTTTTCCAATTATGTGAGGTCAACCTGGGCATTTCTTCCGTTGCCTCATCATCATTAATAATGTCCACTGCAGTAGTGGGCGAAAAGTCGAGCATAAAAACTTGCAGACATCGAAATACAAATCCAAAAATAACTTTGATACAAAAATATGACTAATAAATCAAGATTAGACATTTCTAGAACCTCTTTTTATAAGAACCGACCACAATTATCTACTCAGTATAGTCGTACTGGAACAGATGGTGTTAGCTATTTTCATCTGATGAGTGTTTAACTTAAAAAGAAATAATCTAGCAACAGACAATCCTAAATGATTATGGTTATCAGCTATTTATAATCGAGAACTTAATAGCTTGCTAGCTAAAGCTGGGTGACAACACATTTTTTTGTAACTGTAACTTCACATTTAACTTTACAGATAGACACCATATATTATGTTGCATGGTTGCAGTTTAGTTACTCATTTTTAGCACATAACATATCGAGGTGCATAAACAGTACCTAAATGATTACGTTGCATATGATTCACAAGAATATTTTCGGCATCAATTTTATCCAAAGTATATAAATGCTATTACATACTTAATAAAATCAAATTATCGGAAATGAGGAAGGATTTATCCAAACATTGATTTGACAACTAATGATTTCACAAAGTTTTTTTTACTTACTTATATAAACTACGAACAATGTGATATGGTAAAGTACCAGCATTTTGGGATCCAGAATCGATTAACTTGTCAATAACAATCAGTTCTGCATCATTTACCATCTGAAAAGGAAATAAATTGAAATAAGGAGAGCACTATTGAAAATAATCTATAAAAAATATTTTTTCCACAACAGAACAAAAATACTGTCACTGGATGAGCGTTTCACTGACCAAGTTAGCGTCATCAGGATATGAATATGTTAATATTTGTCATCATCTTACCTCGCAAGGGTCATTGAATTATTTCCTAGTATAACTTATTGTGTTATATTGTTAATGATTCTAATGTTAATTACCAACTGCTTTACATAATATTAACCTTATTTCTACCTGGAATTATTGGATAATAGTAAACAACAGGCTGTTTAGAATGGGACCTTTGTCGCTGTTCCATCCATTTTGAAGTCTTTTTGTTTAAAAAAATAGTAGAAACCCCAACAAGAATGTCATATAATACAGCAACTCTTCTCGACTTAATAATTCAAGAAACTAAATTCTGTTTTAGAAGTGATGTTGATAGACACAAATGGTATTACGGACCATTTGCTCGTAGCTTGCAAGGAAAGAGTACCAAATCAATCAAATCAAATCAAAATATACTTTATTGTCAGATTTTGTATCCCATCGACAAAGATTTGTAGGTATAAATATAAGCATAACTGATGGTATATAGATAAAAACTGGCAATTAATAAAGGTTTGAATAAAACAGGTACAAATACAATAAAAATAAATATAAAATGGAATACACGTTTTAAAATAATTCATTAAAATACTCTTGCAAGCTATAATAGAGTCTAACAGGTAGCAAATTTCTAACTGCTTTCTTGAATTGTACGTTGGTCAGATTTGGAGACCTTATATCTACTGGTAAGTGATTGAATAATTTTCCACCATTATAAAAAATGGAATCCTTGATTAATGTTGAGTTAGGTATAGGAAGTCTAATATTAAATATGCTATTACGAG
>WOGL01001867.1:0-10670 GCA_015342145.1 Leptinotarsa rubiginosa | reverse complement strand
TGCAAATTTGTTTTAGTTTTCTCTTATTTTACCGACACTTTAACGATGATCATTTTTCAAACACGTCTTACTCTAACAGGCTTCACACTCAAGTATATAAAAAGTGTTCCAATCATTTATTTCATTTATAAATACAAGTTACTGACTAATTAGATCCAACAAAATTTTTGCAACATTGCAGAAGCCAATGGCACGCTCCTTCATGAATAAAACTCCGTTAAAACTCAGTTATAAAACATGTAGAGGCGAAAGTGGAGGTTCGGTTCATTCGTAACTTCTGCACTTGCGGTGGCTGAGGCGGGGTTCCTTCAAAACCCTAATTAAATCTCAATCGGCTTTCTAGCGTTACTTATTAGGTGGGTATTCTTTCAGCTCAGCTCACATGACTGATTGTCAATCGCTGAAAACCTTATTTGGCCCCCCAGCGGGGCAGGCAGTAAGTATGTACATTTTCCTCAATCAAGTTAAGACCTGATCGGTGATCAGTAACTAACTACTTATGCAAGCAACATGAATGCGTGGCTTGAGAAGTTAGTCTCCTATGACGCATATTTGAAAAACGCACTTCCAACGGTCCTAACTGCACCCACCAGCGAAGAAACGTTCTTCATCCTCTTAGGTAAACTGTTACCATTTAGAGTCGAAAAATGCAGCTCTGAAATCATTCCTGAAGTGTATCGTCTGGACTTTTTTACAACAACCATTATTGTATAATAAAAATAATCTAGTATAGTCAGCTATACTTGACGCCTTGAAGAGACGACTGAGCTTAGCTGAATCATCTAGTCATCTGGTTTGTTAACAGGATCAGGAGATGGGGATATGAGCTTTGACTATTGATATTTTGTTACAGGAAAGATAGTTGGAGTCATTTATTCGACGATCATCCCTGATAGTTTCAGGGTCAGATTTTTTGGTCACTCCAGGGTCCTTAAAGGATGCCACGAATAGTTAGTGAAAGGAAGTACATCACGGCAGAGCTCCGCATTACCGCGATAAGCTTTCTCCGATGAGAGGACGCCCGGTCATTAGCAATATGCTATTCGGTTAGGAAGTAACAGCACCCAATAGCTGAATTCCATTCCGCAACCCAAGCTAGCTAACACATATACGAAAAGCAGCAAGTAGTAGTTCGAGGAGTGAGACAATCAACAAAGACCGCCAACCCCCACTTTGAAGTGAAGTCAAAGTTTCTTAGGGACTTAGCTACTAGCTATATCTGGCTTCGTTCAGGGAGTTGATATCAGACTGTGTGGTATTTGAATGAAAAAATTAGATTCAAATTGAAAGCGGCTCACTGATCTCGCTTTATATATCTCTACCCTATAGCATTTGAGAGTGTTGTGAAATGTTTCACGATGTCTTGAGTTGCGAGATGTTGCCGAATGTTCCAGGCTACTCTTGAACTTTCCACAACATTCCAAGATGTTCCAGTATATTCTGAAACGTTGTGGAATCCCTTTAAATACTCTAGAATATCCCAGACTGTTCTAGAACTTTCTAGAGATCAAAACTCCAGCGTCTACATCTTCAGGTAAAAACTGAAACCTTTCTCATAGACAAGCTGATCTGATACTATAACAGGTGTAGGCAAAAAAATGTTTTACTACCCATGTGAAACCGGGTGGGGTAACTACTCTCTGAAAAATTCAAATGATATTTTTCTGAAATCAAATGAATATAACGATGTTTTTCTTTTTCAGGGCTGCAGCATGAACTTCGCGAATCCTCCAACAACCGCTTCTGGTCCGTGCAGCCGGTCTCGCACGCAGGAGGGGGAGGGTGTGCATGGCAAGGCCCGATTAGTGCGACCGCCACTGCGATGAGTACCGTGGGGGCGGGCGTTGCGAGCCCGGGGCAAGTGGGGGTTCGGACGCCGACGGCCCCCAAACGTCCTGTTCGACGGGGTGGAAAAGCGCCCCCCGATCGACCGCAGCGTGCCCTCTTCTGTCTCTATCTCAAGAATCCCATCAGGAAGCTGTGCATTGATGTCGTCGAGTGGAAGTATCCTTTTTGTTAAATTTGTGCTAACCACCTTTTTTCAATTTTTACAGTACAGTTGCAATGAGGCACAACGGTATTTGGAGTTTTTTTTCGATCCAAATAAGGCGCAAGGAGAGTTTTTATGTTCACACAGTATTTTTTTGAGAACAGTTGACCTCGATCAACGAACTGGTGATCCAGCAGAATATCATTGATGAAATCTGTGTTATATCGGTTTATCTCTGATGATCTGAGTTTTCTTTCAATTCATAGATAGCTCCTTCGTATGAAAAGTCATCATATTCATTTTAGAGTCAACCAAGTAGTACTCACTATAACAATCAAACAATAGTTAATAATATTAAAACTTTGAAAACAAGATCACAGCGAAATAGTATAATAGCATAGAGGTATATTTTATAGTATTCAGAAAACAATTAGCAGTACTAAAAATGGACTGACCCACTTCTATTGAACCAGAACTAATATTTATCCCAACGGCATGGTCAAAAATATTTTTGTATTTTTCGATGAAATTAGGAAAATGTTAGGTTAGGATATTTCAATATTCATTCCAAAATTGGTTAAGTTGTTTTTGAGTTCATTCATAACAAACATAAAAATATCAAATTTTTCTTTTTCAATATTTGCCTATTGCGAATATGTAATCAACTTTTCCAAAAACAAAATACAAAAAGTATCTAAAGGTGTTTAAATTTCATTGATCTTCATAGTTAAAATTGTTATCAAGTAGATTTCAATTGCTTCATGAGCAATAGGTTGTGAAAGCCTGACGAGTGGACAATAAGTTATAGGTCTTCGAATAAAAAAATTCTATAGTTGATCCTGTCTTTCATGAGCCTCTCACAAGGTTTGACCAACGAAACCAGAGAATTTCGTCATAGCTTTGTCGTTACGCTGCCTTCAACTTTTTCAATATATCATGCCTCTTCTAATTTTCCTTCATTTCAATCTGTTTTTGATCTAGGTCGTCGCTGCACTACTAGCGACTGCGATAAAAAACTAACCGAAAAAATGTCGAGTTTTTTCTCTTTCCAAAATGGTTTATATTTAGATTTTTCGAAAAGTATTGAACTTTACATCGATTGATTCTTCAACTTTTTATGAAGAACAAAATACTGGATAAAATAGAGTGAGTTTTCAGTTTCCAATTCGTACAGCTTGTCAAATCTAGGAAGAGACTTCAAAGTATCGGCTTTGGACCTCCCCTAAGATGTGTGTGGTAGGAAACCCTTAAAGACGATCGGAGCTCAGTCTTAATGACAATCTTGTAGTTCCCGCTTCGGTGAAGTATAGTACGAGACAAAAGTATGTCTTCTAAGAACATGACATTCGAATCGAAATTGAAACGAAGTTTTGTGTGGTCAAGAGAGAGGAGTGATTGCTAATGTACTTTTTTTCATGCAACGAGAAGCTGATAATGGCATAAGCATGGACCTGAAAACAGTTCAAGAGCGTTGTGCAAAAGCGGCGGGTGTAAGTTTGGGTAGCATTAAAAGAATAGCTCGTCATCCTCGTTTTCAACGCCTAATAAAAAAACGACATAGAAAAGCATCAAATCAGATTTTGATGATTTCGACAAGGGCCTTCTTCGTCGATATATAATCAATTATTACATTACTGAGAAAAAAATTCCCACCTTACGCCGTATACATAAAAAAATCGTTGACGAAAATGGTTACAAGGGATCTTATGAGTCTCTGAGAAAAGTGATAAAAGAAATATGGTTCAGATGGAGGAAAACGAAAAAAAAATTGAAAATCGCTCATGGTAAAACCGACGATTTAGCAGTTGCGAAGAAGTTTTCTCAGAGATATGAATAAATACCGTGAAGAAGGTCGATTGAACATGTATCCATGCTTCACATACACATGAGAAAGAAGAGTTGGAATGATAATTTGAATGAAGGGTTGGTCTAACCAATTTGCACCAATATAATTGTGAATGCAGAAGAAAATATATTTGTGAAAAATTCATATCTGGAATTCAAATTCAACACAAAATCGGGCGACTATCATAGCGAAATGAATTACGACATTTCAAAAACTACACCTTACGATTTGATCTCCACAAATTTTATTTGAAAAATATATCACAACATGTTTCGAGGTGTAGTTTTTGAAATTACTATGGATCTTCATCAAGTAACGGCCGAATCAATCAGAAAAAATAAGTGAATTACGACAATTACAAAAAGTGGTTGCATGAAATGTTAATTCCCAATCTTCCAGAAAAAAGCATTTTTGTTATAGACAATGCCCCATACCACAATGTTCAGTATGAAAAGTGCCCAAACATGTCCTCATTTCACGGATGATATGTTGAAATTGATCTCTATTCCTTTATTAAAATCCATAAATCATAATTCAAGTTGTATGAAATTGATAGGATTATGGAAAAACATGGATATACTTTACTCAGATTGCTTCCTTATCATCCAGATTTGAACCCAATAGAATTAGTATTGGCATCACTGAAGCAATATGTGGCTGATAAAAATGTGGACTTCAATTTCAAATCTGTTGAAAGTTTATGTGATGAATTTTTCACTTCGTTTTCTCAAGAGCAGTGGAAAAAACGTTGCGAACACGCTAAACGTTTCGAAGCATAAAATTCTTCACTGGTGATACCAGTGAGGATAGTAATGACTCTACACGCGATTTCAATCTGTCTGGAGTTGAACCTTTGTAATTTTTTTATCATAACTTCAATTATATGTTTGTTTGGATTCATTCATCTTAATAAATGTAATGTTTCCCAAGAAATTTTTCATTTTGAAATTTAATCTTCAACCCAAATAAATTACATTTCCAGAATAAGTCTTTCTACCTTTCGTTAATAAACCCGAAATTAAATGCAATACAGACTGCTGAAAAACAAACTCATTTGAATTCAATTACGTAAATACTGCATTATCATACTAAACCATCAATTAAAAAGCCATCAACCCTCATTGCTACTCGTGGCGAGGACTCTACTCTCAGGCCACCCAAATAGGCGCACCAAGTTGCACGGTAGGTTTCATCATTGTCTATCCTAATGCGTTCTCTGTCAGTAGTGTATGCAGGTGGTGATATGCTACAAGTCGCTTCCTAGATTTGACAAGCTGTAACTACTTTCTCTTCAACCCACTACTGACTATCTACTCTTCACTCTTCAACTCTTTGAGTTCATAAACCAGGAGAGGATGTAATATAATGAAAGGGAGTTGCTTTACACCTCACTTACGTTTAACACAGTTCAAAAATCCTAGACTGTGTCAGTAGTGGAGCGCCCGGTGATTTTGAACTCGGATCTCATGGGGATGGAATGAATTTACCTGTAACCAACGGGATTTTGTTTCTTAGGCTCTATGTTTCTACCAATATTATATTGTGCAATTAATTTTTTCATTGTTTGAAAAAAAATATGAAAAATTGATATTGGAGCATACTATTTTGTTTGAAATATTTTTTTTAGTTCTACGTTAAATTTTACTTATATAAAAGATAGAGACGAACCCCTTTCCAACATTCCATTTCATTTGAAGGGACCAAGGGACCTTTAGCAGGTAGTCAAACGTGAAGGGGGGCGTACTATGAGTTATTTATAGTAAAGATATTATTGAAAGCATTGAAAATTTTTGTGACATCTTTCAATAAAAGTCATCAATACAGTGATTCTACAGATGCTAGAATAGAAAGGGATGGTATCGATGTGAAAATATTGGTGGACTTTTTCAAAGAACACAGTGCTTTTTCTGATACAGATGCTATTATGTCAATTGCCACCGGACATACTGGATATGGAAGTATACATTATCAGAATGCTTTTGAAGAAAGTTTGAAAGTCATGAAGAGAACCGAAAATAAAAATGTACGCGAATTGAAGTTATTAAAGAAAGATATAATACATTCTCTATTGGTTAAAAATAATAAAATAAAAATTCATGACAATGTTATTCCAGTTGATCCATTGTTTTGGTTTCAACGTATTTGTGTGTTGAAAAAACAGTTGACGAACTAAATATTATATGAATTATGAACTGGCACCATATCCACTTGCTCTGTTCGAAGATGGTCAACTGCGAAAGACAAAAAAATCAACTTTCTATGAATTATTTTCAGAAATTCAGATTAATTTAAAAAGCTTACAAAATGTTCATTATGTTGTTGATGGAGGCCTGTTGTTATATCGTTGCAAATGACAATTAAATGAAACATTCAAAATGATATGTGAACATTACATTATATATTTGAGGAATAATTATAATAACGCTTTTGTGCTATTTGATGGATCTAAGAAGGACGGTAATAAATCAGCTGAAAGGAGTCGTCACGCATTAAAAAATATATGTACAGATATTGAATTCGATGAAAATATGCCGTTAAAAATCGATCAAAATAAATTTTTAACAAATAATAAAAGCGAAACTCGCTTGATAGAAATGTTAAATATAAAATTAGCTGAAAGCATCGCGGAAAGCGATGCAGATAAATTAATTGTTGATACAGCAATTAGTTTAGAATCTAAAAATGTTGTTGTAATTTCAGAAGACATTGACGTCTTGGTTGTGTTAACGGCATTGGCCGTTAACTGATCGTGAAATATATTTTCAAAAACCAAAGTTAACCAACAAATATTTTCATAGAAAAGTTTAGAAAAATCTCTGAGAAGCGAAATGATCTATATAACTCAGCAGCAGTATTTAGAAATGTACATGAAGATCCAACTAATATATTTCAAGCTGGTATTACACGTATTTTGGGTCTGTATGGTGCTTCGGCAAAAATTACAGATTTGAATACATTCAGGTTCAATTCTTTCATCAAGGCAACTGCCAAAGACACAAGTATTCTTTTATCTTCGTTGTCTCCCACATCTGATGCAGCATTTGAATACTTGAAACGGGTTTACCTGCTCATCGAGATATGGTTAGGAAATGATTTAATCATCGAAAATTGGGGATGGACCTATTCCAATAATACCTATCATCCAATATCTATGAATCAATTACCTGCTCCGGAAAATTTATTGAAAATGTTATTTTGCAATTGCAAAAAGAGATGTGGAGCTGCGTGCGGATGCCGGAAAAGTAGAGTATACTGCAGTGTAGCATGCCTATAGTGTAACGACGACAGCTGTTTAAATACAGCGCCTATGATTCAAATAAGTGAAATTGAAAAAATGTAAATATTTCAATAAAAAAAAATTCCAAATGAATATTTTATTTAAATAGTCATAATTTGCTTGTTTTTCATAGTTATTCAAATGTTACTTATATACTATAGTAACAGAAGACAATTTTAAATTTTTTAGTATGCAAACTATTCAAATAAACATACATTTTATGAAATATAAAATTTTTTCATTTGAATATTCATGATTTACTTATTTTTTGCAGTAGCTTCCACTTCTTTTAAAAAAAAAGAAATTCAACAGCGTTATCTGCATTATAGCACATAAGTCATTGCAATCATAATTTTTTGCTATATAGAAATCAAATGCAAACTTTTAAATATGTAGAGATTATTATTTATGTTATTCACGACACATTCCCGCAAAAATAATTTAATTTCAACCAGTACTTGAGAAATCCGAGGTTTTAACGTTTTTAACGCTCCAGACGCTCGATTGCAGTACATATCCTTGATATGTATGCTATGAGGTTAACTAATATGTGAATAATAGTTATGAATTGTTGATCTTCTTCCTTAACTTATTTTATAGGCCGTTCGAATGGTTGATTTTGCTTACAATTTTTGCGAACTGTGTTGCCTTAGCTGTATTCACACCTTTTCCTTGTAGCGACTCGAATATGACAAATACGTATTTGGTAAGTACTTTATTTCATAATTTATAGTTATTAGTGGTATATTGAACATAACTATGATGACAAAAGTAATGTCGAAATGGTGTTCCTGATTATAACGTAGTTAGCTCAAAATTTTGCAAAATAAAAAAAGGGTAGATGAAGGTAGCAACGTGAACTTTGGAGTCTGAGTCCAAAGTCAAATTAAATTTTCAATTCGAATCACATTTCAAAACACTCTTGAAATTGTTTCTGAATACATATTCATTTATTTAGATGGAAAATAAAACCTCTTTTCACAGAAAAACTATACAATAGATACAAATTCAAATTCAACTCAACCCAACAATTCAATTTAAGTCAGGTAGATGTAGGAACTAGGCGTGAAAAATTTGGAAACAGTGATTTATTTAATTGAGCAAACCTTTTTTTGTGAATTAACTCTTGAATGAATTTTTGAGCCGCATGAGTTATGATTTTGGGTTGGAATATCCACAATGAGTGTTATGGTTTGTTAATTCAAACTAAGTAAGATATTAGGATGAGATGTGATGATTCAATATTATGTTATGTTCTTTGAAATTGACCTCAAAAGTTCAATCAATTATTTGAAGTTAGGAGTTAAAATAATATCGGATTTTCAATTTAACGTGACCATTCAATGCAAAACATTACTGTCTGAAACAACAAGGTTTCGAGACCACTATTTCGGCTTGTACCTTGAAATAAATTGAAGAAAATGATGATATCATTCAGTATTTCTTGAGTTTTCTTCATGAGAGAACGTCCTTGACGTTCAAAGTAGCTATTTTTGACAATGTCAAAACTTAATTCCAACACTAAACAGTTTAAAATCGGATTTTAAATCAACACATCTGATGTTTCAGTAATCATTGCAAATTGTACATAGTCGAAATATTAACTGCAAGTCGAACTTTCAAGATTCAAAGGTTTGATATTCCAGTGTCAAATTCAAAATATCGAGATGATTATGAAGATTTTAATATAAACATCAAGATCACGAGGAAAAGTCGTGTGTTCGACTTGAAATCCAGGATGTCGAAGTTTATAAAGATCTCTTATTTCATACTCGTTTTGAAATAATCCCTAATTTTCCTCATTTACCAAGCACAGTCAAGGCCGCCGTTGACACGTGGAAGTCTGATTCAAAATCAATTAGGTCAGAAATGGTGTATACCAATACAATACAGTTCATTTGATTATTAAATTAACACTGCATACGGCAGTGAATTCACGTAAATATTCCCTCATGTGGGTATTTGTTGCAATTTCTGAATAATTTGAGTTTTATGAAAATAATTGATTTCTACTAATTTGCACGGTACATTCTGGTTTGAATTGCTCCTGAGTAATTTAAAAAATCTATAATTTTGCCTCATTGCCAATGTTAAATGTTTTATTGAATTTGTACCCGTGTGATTTTTCTTTAGGAAAGTTAGATTACTTTCCGGTAGGAAAGTTGAATAACAAGAGTTTTTATTGATTCACGAGTATGGTCAATGTCGCCCCCAAAATTGATGCAATGGTATGGATCACCGACTGACTAAGCAATCTATATAAATATATGAAAACTCCAAGTTTTCATTTCACTATGAATCACGTCAAAGATGTTTGGCCAGGTATCAGCAAACAGAGTTACATCTTCAAGATATCGTAGCGGGTGACGGTTGGCACTGCAATGGGCCACTCAGTAAGTCCAGTGGCGAAAACATTTTTTTTTGACAAATTCTAACAATTTGCCTCAGAGCGAGCATTCACGTGGCCACGTTGTTGGGTGCGTTATGTTTATGGTATGTTCGTGGTATAGAAGCACCCTGAAGAGCAACTAAACAAATTTTTTACATGTCTGACACGCCCGAAAAAGCCATTGTATGGCAAAACACGTGTTGCGTTTTTGTAAAATTGTTCAGTGGAAATCTCACATTAAAGTGTTTCTTGAATACGTTATATCTGAACTCTCCTAACCCAAACATCCAATACACAGTGAAACGAGAATCCCAAAGAACAGTCGTCATTTTGGATGTAGAAGTTAAAATATATGAAGGTAGGTCATAGACTGTACCAGAAACTCACGCACAGAGACAGGTTTGTATAAAAACTACAATCACCAGCCACGACGAAAGAGGAATGTCATTGAAACTTCGGTTGAGAAAAGGCCCGACGCATCTGAAAAATGCTTTCAAAGGGAATGGGTATGACGCAGCCGAAGTTGAGCGAGCAATACGTCCCAGGAAAGAGAATACCAAGGTTACTCCAAATAGGTCAGTTCAATGGAAACGCTTTTCAGGCCAACGAAAACCGACAGAGAGAATATCAGGTCAGCTAAGAATCCACAGAGTCTTCTGCAATACCAGGAGATCACAGGATCTTTTGTAGCTGTGGATTGGTCTATATGGAGACCACAATTGAGGATACAGGAGAAACTTTGAACGTGAATGGGCAAAAATGTATTGAACTGTATGAAACTGTTGAAGAGAATTGTGAAATTTGCGTGGATGAGAGAAAAAAAAGGTTTACAAATTATTTCATCTTGTGATTACTAATTGAATCGTCAAAATGAAAGAATAGGTTACAAAATTATTTAACTGAAGCCTGCCTGGTAAAGGTTTCGTCGTCATCCAGGTCATTTTCGAGTGCAGCGATGTCCTCGGAGATGATGTAGGCTGGTTTGAGGCGGTCGATAGACACTGGAACGTTTCTGCCTCGCTTTGCAAGAGTGAAGTGTTTCTCGGCTCGGGAAACTACTTCGTAGGGTCCACCGTAGGGCAGCTGAAGCGGTCCTCCTGAAGCGTCGTGCCTGACGAAGACGTGGCTGGCGGTAGCGAGGTCTTTGAAGACAAAGAGCTTTCGCTCG
>WOGL01001866.1:0-12316 GCA_015342145.1 Leptinotarsa rubiginosa | reverse complement strand
AATGATTCTGTTTAAGTTGTTTAGTTTTGCATTATTCTCATGGGTTTCCCAGTCCGAGTTTCTCGGTTGGTCCCTCCGATGTATGGGTCGTTTCTAATCTATCGTTATAAAATTCAATATTTACGAATATCTTTACTCAAGCAGCCCGTATTTCCACGTTAAGTATTGTAAACTACAAACAACTTGTTTTTCAATTCCCTTTTGTTCCTTGTGCCCGTCTTGGGACTTACCTGCTATTGTGACTTTTTCTACCTATTAGTTTATCCGATCATCCTTCCTCTCCTTATAATGGCCAATATGACCCCCTCTCTAGCTATCCAGGTAGAATATTCACCATTGTCTTGTCCTTTTCTCAGAGTTCAGGCAGAATGAACCTGGTCTTTTCTACTTATGATGAAATAATCGTGGGTCAAAACATTGGTCCTCCGATCTGGATATTTTTAAAATTAATTAAAAATAATTTTCAAGTTTCAACTCGAAACTGTAAGTGTACTATCGACATTAGTGGATTATATCAAAATCGTCAGCGGTCACGGTAAGTCGGTTGGACTATCCAATCTTATCCTACTCATATATTATTTTATTGTTCAGTTTATCGCTTCGATTACCATTCTCACTTAATCAATTTATTTTTTTATTAAAATGAACTTTCATCAGATTAAACTTGAACGATCAGAACAAATAACTATCAATATAAATATTCTCATAAACATTTTTTATTTCTTGTTTAGTAGTTGATAAAGCAATAAAAATGTCTGTCGAGCAAATTAAAGCATTAATAATTAACATGGAGTTGTCCAGCGATCTCTTACAAATCATGAAAAAGTCTTATCGCGTTTCGATCCGCTCTATAAAAACGATTTAAAGATGAGAAACGTGCAACGTTTGAAGCCTGTCAATCAGACCTTGAGTTATTCACTTGAAGAATCGGAAGAATTATAGCACAAATTTTGATGAGCAATATAGGTATTTTGATACATTTTTCATTTGTCTCAAATTTACTAGCTACTCGCGGACAACCAGAGTCGCAATCTCCAAATAATACCGCAGCTATAGTGGATATGGAAGCGGCAAATTTAAATTCCCCTTCGCCTTCCTTATCAAATCGGCAAGCGGGACAAACAAAAGGTGAAGCCAATCCTAGCAATCATTTTTAATAGTTTTATTTCGCGATAAATTCGAATTTCTTTTAGTCGAAAGGTGAGATGATATTGGCAACGACGTTCAAAGTCCTACTGTTAAACAAAAGTTCAGTTTTTTTTCATAAAGGAGCTCAACTCGAAAGTACGCGGCTTCAGACTCAGTCTTCAAAAACAAAAGTTCAGTTTTTTTTCATAAAGGAGCTCAACTCGAAAGTACGCGGCTTCAGACTCAGTCTTCAAGGTCTGGCAATTTTAGTAATCAAATCAAGATCAAGAACTCAAATCCTCGAGGATATTCACATTAAGAAGAAAATGACGTCATTTTTGGTAATTTTGTATATCCAACATAACAACTTTAAAATTCCCAATGAAATGCGTTCAACAGCAATGAAACTAGTAAAATTTCATTTTGTAAGTTGCTCAACTGATAGTGAAATTTCAGACGTTGCCGAATCGAAAAAAACTCGAAAACTGTCAGTCTTTCTTTTCAGAACTAATCATTTTTTTTATAAGACCTGCGTATATTCAATAGGCTTAAAGCATTGTCGAAACAGTCTCAACAAAGTTGTATTTCAACTAAGTAAATTGATAGTAAGTAAGGTTAATAGCAATAAAACAAATCAACACTACAAAAAAATTTGAAAGGTTGAAATGGTATTCATGTTGGCAACGCCGTAACTTGTCATCTTGTGACGTTATTCTCTTCTTAACGTGAATATCCTATACTCTTTTTCAAAAGGCATATAATCTACAACGAGAACGACTTCACCAATCTTTGTCCAAAATTTGTCGCGCTCAATCCTTCACAGCGATTCGAAATTGGCAATAAAATAAGTAAAAATGTTTTAATGATGAACGATTTTATTGAAAAATGTACTACAAACTAAAAACTAATTCGGATGGTCCTAGGTAGAGTCATCACACCACTCTCCCCAGCAATCTACGGTATTGATTCTACTCTTACTTGCTTCTGGGAAATCGAAAAAAATACCTGCTCTGAATAGCTGAAAATAACAATAATATTAAGCAAAAAAAACCTGAAATGAAATGATAGTGAAATAAAATACAAGTAAAAATAGAACAATTGAACAAAAAATAAAAATCAAAAAATAAAAAGTTAAGAGATTCCAAGCCAAGTTATTTCACGACGTTTCGATTGTTAGTATCCACGATCGTCTTCGGGTCAGGTTTTTTTTGTCTAATATAATTATTATTTTCAGCTATTCATTTTTAATTCTTCTTTTTTATTAGTTCTTTCAGGGATTTCAAATCATTTTATATAATATCAGGCAATGGAAGTCCGAACTAATGAAATTCATGAACAACATATTAAATGATATTGACAAATGGATGAAAAAGCATGATTTTCAATTATCAATGGAAAAATTTGAAACAGTAATTTTTAAAAAAGGTAGACCTTATAAAGAACATATAAATATTAACATAGGACAAATTCGTATAAGAACAAATTACATCCAATCTAAATTGGGACAAACATATCGATTAATTAATGAAGCAAATAACGGATTAAACGTCATAAAAAGCTTTTTCAAAATATGGTGGGGAGCAGATTCTTCAACAATGATAATGGTAAAAAATAATAGTGGAAATCTGTATAACTTTTTGTTAATAACTGAAAAATATAAGGATGAATATTCATTTGTGTTAACAGACCTGCTGTGACCTGCCGTGAACGTATTTATGGTTGAATAAAACTCTTCTCTACTCTACTCTACTTTATTCTACTGTACAACACTCAACGGAGATACGGTGTAACAGAACTGGCACAGGAAGCAACGGCCATAGAAACTAGAGAGAGTGAGAGAGTTCTTCCGGAAATATTTTATGGGATACCTACCCTAATATTTTTGACAGATAGAATTGTGACGTCACTTCCTCCACACATATAAAGGATGTGAAAATAGTTTCTCGGCTCCATTTTATTTCACTAGTGTGAGAGCGTGTGGTGTGGTGTTGTGGTTGTGACACAACCCACTCCAAAAGTGAAATAATTAACTCAAAAATACAAAAAAAATATAAAAATCATTCAAAAACACAAAAAAAAATCGAAAAACAGTGGAAAACAAGGAAAATAACAAAAGATAATCTTTTTTTGTTTCATATGGTGGTTACATCTGTGTATTTGTAGTGCAGCGACTGAAACATGAATCCTGCTGCCCCGAATTATCCCATGGCGTCTTTGTACGTCGGGGATTTACATTCTGATATTACTGAAGCTATGCTTTTCGAAAAATTTTCCACCACTGGACCTGTGCTCTCAATTCGCGTCTGCAGAGACTTGGTTACACGGCGGTCTTTAGGTTATGCCTATGTGAATTTCCAACAGCCTGCAGATGGTAAGTGCCCCAATTATTGTATCCATATGGAGACTAAAATATCGCTCAATTAACATGTGTCACTACCCTAATATCATTTACAGTTATATTGGTGGGGAACCTGAGGATAAATTCATAAGCCAGTCTTCAATTGAATAGAAAATCGGAATGAGTTATAGGCATTTGGATCCTAGATATTTTATACTTTTAATCAAGTATCTATGTGCAAGAGCCCAAAGTTTTTGGTTAAAACAAATGGAAAACATAAATTCTTACCAACTTTGAGCATATACATTTTATAAAGTGGCCAGCTGACCCAGCAAAATTTCTTTCATGCAAATAATTTTCTAGGGCTAGGGTATCAAATTTAATGCTGAATAAAAAATAAAACAAGAAAATTTTCGTGGGTAGGGGCATTTGCAGGAGTCATTTTTAGTAGCATAAAAAAACATGAATTATTAAATTGAAAGGGGTATATTTTTAGGAGAGATTAATTTGGCTCTCTACTTCTCCATCTTCATACAAAAAAATGTGGGAATCTTCCAAAGAAAGGAAGGAAGTAACTTTCAGCCACAAACTGGAAGAAAAAGCCCTCTCGAAACAACTACTTTCATATAAACCTTAAATTACACTAAAGAAACATAATTTCAAAACAAATACATTTATATGAACACTGAATTATACCAAAAACACTTTTATTCAGTTTGTTTTATAAACATTCGTTATGGAATTGAATTTGGTATCATTCTCAGGATTGCTACAGAATACATAAAATTTCACTCTCGTGGACCACTGTCATCCTCACTGATGGACATCCGATGTTTCGGCATAAGACACTAGTGTAAAATGTGGAAGGTTCAAAAATTTTTGAAAAAGGTCTATTACTGAAATACCAATTTCAGATCACTCGAATCTTGTTCCTTCCATTTTTTGGTCAAATTTGATAAGTGGTATTGATTTTTTGCTAATCTGCACCATTTCTATAAACCTACCCAGACGTTTTCACCACAGTAGTAATAAATCGGTATTACATTTTGGGAAGAGTTTGAGGTTCCTCTTTATCCTCTCAAAACTAGGGGAAGATTCCAATCTCCTATGCAATCGTATGGATTGGTGAATTTTCTAGAACCTTTTTCACCACCATTTTCATGATTTATAATGAATTAAATTCTCTGTTTCATGTCATTTTTACTTTCATTATTTTGGAGCACATGCAAAAAAATATTTCAACAAATGAAACATTTTTGTACTCTCTATACTCTAGACACTCATTTCATTCTAATTTTGTTTACTTGCTATGTTGTGACCTCTGCACCATGTTATTTCAGCTGAGCGTGCCTTGGACACCATGAACTTTGATTTGGTCAGGGGGCGACCAATTCGTATTATGTGGTCCCAAAGAGATCCTTCTTTGAGGAAGTCAGGTGTTGGCAACGTTTTCATCAAAAACCTGGATCGTTCTATTGACAACAAAGCTATGTACGATACTTTCTCAGCTTTTGGTAGTATTCTCAGCTGCAAAGTAGCTCAAGATGAAACTGGCCAAAGTAAAGGTTACGGTTTCGTCCATTTCGAAACCGAAGAAGATGCGAATAAATCCATTGAGAAGGTCAACGGTATGTTGTTGAACGGTAAAAAAGTGTATGTGGGCCGCTTCATTCCACGCAAAGAAAGAGAAAAGGAATTGGGAGAAAGAGCCAAACTGTACACTAATGTCTACGTTAAAAACTTTGGTGAAGATTTGTCTGAACAAGAGCTGCGAAACATGTTCGAGAAATTTGGAAAGATAACCAGTTACAAGATTATGAGTAGAGATGATGGACAATCTAAAGGATTTGGATTTGTTGCATTTGAAAATCCTGAAGATGCTGAAGCTGCAGTGGAAGCCTTGAGTGGTAAGACAAATTGATCAATTTTAACAGGGTTAGAATGTATTTATTGTGATTTGTAATAGGTCTGAACAATCGGACATGGGTCTACTTAATATTACTGGAGTTTAATCCCAACACCAAACCTTTATTTTTAACACCTCAACACGTGTTGAAGATGATCACTTGGTGATTGAAACACGTGTCAATGTGTTAAAAGTAACGGTTTGGTGTTGGGATTAAACTCCAGTAATATTCATTACTACACCAAAGGTTCCAAACAGTGCATCACATGGATCTACTTGTACAGAAGTTGCATTTAATTGATTTGTTAGTAGTTTATTATGGCCAGTTATCTTTATTGCAGAAACCTGATGTTCAATAATTACTTCTTTTTCTGTACAGACAAATTTATCGATTCCTTGGCCAAAACTCTGCACAGAATAATAATTAAAAAAATATTTTCATTCAAGTTGAGCATTCTTTTATTCATCTTACTTTCATTTTTTTTTGTATTGAAGAACAGGGTTTTTTTATTTACTGAAAACTGGTTAATGGAAAAACATTCAAACAAGAGATAACATAGTCTATGCCAGTACAATCGACTCTCTTAGTAGTTGGTGACATAGGGGGTTGATTAGAATGAATAAGTTCATTCTTTCAAAGTAATTGTTATCTACTCCCAACAAAGTGTGGCAAACTCATCTGTTGCAGCAGCAACAAATAAAGTCAACATATTCTGCAGTGTTTTGCTTTTTACATTTAATTTTGAAAAAACTTGGTAGTTAATAATGATTGGATTGCAACTCATTTTTTTATCAAATTCTTTTCTCTACATCAAAATGAAAATAATGGTTTTTTTGGCTTTCATGCTATTCTGATGCACATAATTTATGTTGAAGTTTTTGTTCTATGTTTTTTTATCCTCCCATACTTGAAGGTTTTTTATTTTCAATTGTTTTTGTGAATCCTCAGATGTTTTGGGATCTTTGATCATTTCTTTTAATTCCATTTTGTTTCTGTCGCAAGTTGTGTTATCGAAAATAAACAAGATAATCACAGAAGCCATAGAAATCTATAGCTTGTTCGTGATAAGAGTATATTGTAAATTAGATGTATAAATACTTAATATAACATAATGAGTGGTTAATCAATCAATAACCTCAATAACAGAAACAGTAGTTACAGAGTACATAGTTATTTTCATCTACTCAACAATTACTTAAGTTAAATTGCTCTTTCGGTATTAAGAATGAATTTCATTACTTCTCTTTTAAACTGTTGCGATAATTTTTATCATATTTGGTATATACGTGATCCGAGATATGTTGTGTTTTTTTGTCTTATGGATTTGCCACAGCATGGTGCATTTAAAGAATTTCCCTTTTTACTAGCATTGTAGGAGTGAATGATTGGTTCTATTTTGATGTTTCCTTTTTTTATATTACTGAGTATGCTCTTACAATATTCAGTACCAACTTTGATGTTGCTTGTTGAGAGCAGAGAGCTTTCAAAGTCACTTGATGTCTGAGAATATTTTCTCAAGATTCATGTGTGAAGTTGGTTTTTGCCAATCTTTCCACACACTGGCATAGATTTCCACTTGAAATATGGTCGCATACCCAGGAATGTTGATATCTCTGTCCTGGGTCCGTGACTGTATACACCTGCACCAGAACCCTAATGTGTTTTTGATCCATCGGTGAACCAACAACTATTGCGTCTGGAAGCAACAGCCTATAACAATATGGTTGCAGTCTAAAACATCTAGTGCTGTATTTAACTTTGTTTATTAACACAAATGAATACGATTATTTGATTCGGCCTTTTTTTCAAATAAAACACTACACACACTACAAACATGACAGAAAAAGAAGGTGACATTACTCACCTTTTCATAAACATATAAACTTGACTTCACATTAACGTGTATTAATTACATATGTATCACTGAAAATTTCATGTTTGTATTATATTTATATGTTAAATATCAAAATTAATAAATGCTTGTACATTCACAGATACTCCCAATTGCATTTGATTCACTTATTTAATAATAATAATAATAATAATGGTTNGGTTTTTATTGATAGAATAATAAGCAGTACAGGTTCTATCAAAGGGCAGGATTCAATACACGGCACAGAGATCAGCGAAAACTGAGCCGTTTCTTGTTCTTCTTGTTCTTCATTTTATTTTATTCGTGACAACATAAGATAACTCCATATTGCTTTTATTTTGGTTTGTTAATAAAGTTCAGTATTGATTGAGTTTGATTTTGTAACATTCATTACCGAAATGAGTTCCTGAAATAGTTGATTTTCCAACAGTTTTCACTATTGAGTGGAAATGCAGGGAAACTTAAGGCAGCCGCTGATTTGGTTATCAAGCTTGTGTTTTTAATTTGGACATTTTCCTATTCTCAGTTTTAAAATTTTAATGTATACTCATTTTATTATGATTGTATTGATGTTCTCTAACTTTAGTAGCATTATTTCTACTCATATCTCTTTGACTTGTCATAAATGTGTTATTGAATGCAAAATGTGATTACAATCTATCTACTATTCACTTCGAAATAATGAGATCAAACATGTTTTTTACTATTTGAAAAATTAATGGATCTGGAAAAACGGTAAAAACACATTTATGGAAGCACATTATGTGCCATTTTTTTCTGCAATTGTCATTTTTTCCATCCTAACTTTAATTTTTTTCAGGAAAGGAAATTTTAGATGGCAAACCTTTATATGTTGGACGAGCTCAGAAGAAAGCTGAGCGTCAACAGGAGTTGAAACGCCGCTTCGAGGCATTAAAAATGGAAAGATTAAACCGTTATCAAGGTGTCAATTTGTATGTTAAAAACTTGGATGATACTATTGATGATGATCGTCTTCGTAAAGAATTTACACCCTTCGGGACAATCACATCCGCCAAGGTGATGGTGGAAGAGGGTCGAAGCAAGGGCTTCGGTTTCGTCTGCTTTTCTTCACCAGAAGAAGCCACCAAGGCCGTCACCGAAATGAACGGCAGAATTGTAGGGACCAAACCTTTATACGTAGCATTAGCACAGCGAAAAGAAGACCGTAAGGCTCATTTGACATCCCAATATATGCAGCGTGTGGCCAATATGCGTATGCACCAAATGGGACAATTTATGCAGCCAGGAACTTCAAATGGTTTCTTCGTATCCGCCATTCAGGCCTCCCAGCGTTTCTATGGGCCTGCTCAAATGACACAGATTCGTACAAGTCCAAGATGGCCTGCCCAAACGCCCATGAGACATGCTGGTCAGGGAGGCGCTGCTGTCTTCTCAGGCATACCCAACGCATACAGAGCAGCTGGATCTAGACCTCAAAATCAATCCTCTTCCGTACGAGGAAATATTGGCGTGCCTAGACCCATCACAGGACAAACACAACCTGTTCAAGGACGCCCATTGTCTGGACAAGGTAATATTTAGATAGATGGAGAGATTGTTTTTGTTTCCTTTGAACATACGAAATTAGGGAGTTAAATACACGATACATGGTGTTCTTGGGGCCTATATGTTTTTCCAGAAAGTATATTTTCGTGTACAGAGATCAAATCATTATGAGTTTTTTTACAAAAAAATCTTGTTTCATTTGTGATTATCTTTAACAGGTTACAGTATCTTTAACAGGTTACAGAGCGACCTGGAATAGTCAGAAAAATGAAGCAAAAAGTCAGTTACTATTACTCAAAAGTCGGGGAATTTTCACCCATTTCTGTAAATTTAAAATTTTTTAGTATTTATATGCATTATGTCAGTACTCATATCGATAATATTTAATTTTGTAACGTACTGCGATTTTCCTAGTTCACAACTCTTGGAAATTATTTTTATTCATCTCCTGAAGATGCCAACTTGGTTAGTGAAATGCATGTAGAGAAGATAAATCAGAAATCAAATAAATCTTCATGACTGTGTTGAGGAAAAGACATATGTAATAAGAAATGAATTTGAAATTTTTCACTTCTCCCACTAATCTTACACAATAGAATCTTGCAAATATCTGCCAGAAAACAACTTTTTTCCTGGCTAAAGCCAGCACGACCTCGATGAAATTGATCAGTGGAGTACCAGATGGTACTGTTTTCTTGGTTATATGTGTGCTGGGCTAATGAAAAATAATACTTTGAAACCAGTAGATGATCACTGATCCGGCTGCCAATCAAATTAAATAAATCTGCAAGAATTTCTTTCATGAGGCAACTTGCACAGATGTCTGATGTAATCAAATATCCATCATATAATTCACCAAGAAACTAGTTTTCACATTGGTTACAATCTGATGTTGGTAATGATTATTTTCTTTGAACCACAGTACATTTCTTATATTTTTAGTCAATTAAATATTTTCATCACTTCAATTGTAATATGTGCCTTGTTATATTTTTGAGTAGACTAAAATTAATTACTGTCATTTATTATCAGACAGACTATAGATAATAATATTTATTTACCATAAAATAACAGTAAAATACAATATAAAAATATTTATCAGCCGGTGCAAGTAACACAATTTATTTAACAAACTAGTCATGGTAATGATTGAGAAACTGTATTGAATCGCAATGGATAGTTGATAATTCTTTGATTTTTAGACGTTAATGCACTTTATTGAGGAATATTTTATGAATTTCAGGTGTTGTAACTACTACTGGAAGTCGAACTAGCTACAAATACACAGCCAACATGAGAAATCCACCACAATCTGTACCTTTGCAAGATGCACCTGCTCCTGTTCAACAGGCTGTCCATATTCAAGGTCAAGAACCACTGACCTCAACCATGTTGGCCTCAGCTCCTCCACAAGAGCAAAAGCAGATGTTGGGCGAAAGATTGTTCCCTCTCATCCAGCGCATGTATCCTGATATGGCTGGAAAGATCACTGGAATGTTGTTGGAAATCGACAACACCGAATTGTTGCATATGTTGGAACACAACGAATCCCTCAAGAACAAGGTTGAGGAAGCTGTTGCTGTTCTTCAGGCTCACCAGGCCAAGCAGGCTGCCACTCAAATCAAGAAAGAATGAACAAGACCGGCCTCGACCATCTTTGGATAGGATTGTTGAATTATTGCAGTTGGCTGTCGTTATATTTTCTGTTTTGTGGCTGTACGGATCATTTCATTCAGTTTACTAATTACCTAAACTAATTTTAAAATAATTTGGTTGATCATAGCGGTCATTTTTATCCATCTGTGAATTTTTGAACAATTCAATTCAGGATTTCAAATTTCATTTTTTGAGTTTTCGTGATGCTGAAAAATCTGTGGTTTTGGAAATCTAAAGATTACTTTTTGAATTTGCTGCAGTAGTTGCCACAACAGTCCTATCGAAATATTTAAAATAAACTTTAAAAAAATAAAAATTGCAAATAGTCTCTCGACAAAAAAAAGTCAAATAAAAACACTTCTCTCCATTACAATTTTCGTTGAAATTGAACTATACAAACATTGATATTCATTTCTTATTATTAATAATTTGTAGTTTCTTCTTTGTTTTATATGAAGGTTTTAGTAATTTTTTATTCTAAATGAGTTCATCATGAGTTTACGTAATTATTCATACACTTCAGGTATTCAATATTGAGGCATTCCCAAGCTGATTACAGCTCATTTCAGTTACTGATTTTTATGTCATATTCTTTATAGGTAGCTTTTTGATATTTTCCCTAACCAGGAATTTTCTAGGATAATGAATAATTTCAATTTTTTATGTTAAATTCCTATTATGTATTATTTGTATTACACTATGGAAAAATAAAAAAAAAAATCAAAGTTTTTTTTTCATTCACATAAATTTAACAAAGGCGAATTATCCCGTAAATGTTTTGAGTTAGAAGTATACGAAAGAGAATTTGAAACTGCCGAGACTTCAATGTTCAGAATATGAAATTTGAGTAACAGTGAACAAGTTTTTGAAATAGTTTGAATTATGAAAATGAACTAAGAATAAAGTCTGATGCAGTTATAAGTTGAACATGAAAAACCCAATGGTGTCTTACAGTTTACAATTTCCAGATTTTGAAGAGTATAGCTACTTTCTGAAGAAGGCGATGATAATATGTAAATGTCAGCAACAAAGTCAACTTGAAAAGTCGACAGCGGTTGATATGTCAATTGGAGTTCCAGCTCCACAGGCCACAGCCCGATTATGTTTGTCTTATATATTCATGATTTGGATAAAATAATGATATATGAATACATTATAATGATTTTCGTCAAGTATCTGTCAATTCTACCATATTTTTGATAAAGTAACGGATGATATTATTTTATGTAATGTTATGTGACCAATTATTTCACATGGAGATTTTATAGTACTGCAAAAAAAAGTGATCTTGAAAAAAAAAGAGTGAAGTGTTCTCATATGTTCCATATTTGTTTTCAGTGAAGCCAATCTGAAATGTTTACATGTTCTAGTTTAAATCTCAAAATCCCTATATAAATTCAGAAAATTGAACTTTTTGTGCCAAAATTAGCCTTAAAATGAAAACAGAGTGAAAACTATAGAAAAATGCAATACAATAGATCAACAGAACATAATATTGTAAAAAATAATGTACTTCGTGTAAACAAAATAGAATTGAACATGATTGAAGTAAGTACTCCAGGGCGTCCTATAAATGACTGCCAGAAAAAACCCTGAGAAACAATTAACAGCACCATATTAACAAGGCAGACATCGTTAATGAAGTTATCCTGATAGAATTGGGCGATACTGGATGAAAATCCATAACATATACAGAAAAACACTTTATTGTGAGATAATCACTTGACATTTTTACAAAATTGCAACCCGTGTTTCGCCATACAATGACTTTTTCAGGCGTGTCCACCGTCGTTATTCTTAATATGAGGCGCCCCGTTTCCAAAGCTTGTTAAATCTATCAGAAGTGATTTCGAGAAAATCCAACTTTTCTGATACCTTTAATTTGGA
>WOGL01001865.1:0-11171 GCA_015342145.1 Leptinotarsa rubiginosa | reverse complement strand
TTTATACATTATTGACTTGTCATAGCACTAAGGTGTAATAACTTGACCAATAAAAATGTAATCTAATCTAATCTAATGAATATCGCAGTCATTCTAAAACTCACTAAAACTTTGGCATGATGATATTTATGACGCAATAAAACTATATCTAAGACAAAAATAAAAAATAGATTTTAAACCGACGTTTAGATTACTTGTGTTCTTAGTTTAGTTTATCTTATCTTAGACCAGCATTTCATGATGATGTCAGTTAGGTTAACGAAACTTTTTTCCGGATTTATGATTTGTGAAAAAATATGTAACAGTGATAGCAAGTCACCAGGTACTGAATGCGTGCAGAGAGCAATTCTAATTCACAAAATGTCCTTTTACTTTTTTATAGAATCAATAATATATTTATCGATTGAAAAGGACATTGACCACATCATTCCACTCATAAAAACAGTGTTCTGAATTATTAATTCGAATTCACGGAGTCACATGCTAGGAATCCATGAAAGTGAGTCATAAATTTGAAACCTAGTGACATATTTAAAAATGTAAATGAAATGTTTTTCAAATTTCCTTCGTAGAATAACGTCATCAAGAAAAAATTGAAGTTAGATAATATCGGTTGATTAGGTCTATAGATCAAAGCAAATTATATAGCAGTTCAGTAAATTCATTTAAAATGATTTTCCGTAGCTACTTCGATACTTTGGATGTTTAAAAAACTAAAAAACATGCTTTCAAAGAACTTCGAACTAAAAAGTTAAAAATGATTTTTTTTAAATGAGCTTATAACAATAACGATCGAAAAACCCTAGTATTATTGTGAAAACAGCGTGGGCGCTAGATATACAAAATATATGGCACAAAGCGCCCACGCTTTTTTCACAATAATTCTAGTATTTTTCGATCGTTATTATTTTAAGTTTATTTAAAAAAAATATTTTTAACATTTTAGTTCGATGTTCTTTAAAAGCGTGGTTTTTCGTTTTTTAAAACTATATTTATTTTTTACTTTTTAGTTTCTTATGCTATAAAATCGTGTTTTTTAGTTTTTTGAAACTATATTTATGAAATATTTAAGTAACTGAATTTTTTACGTGTACATTTTACGATAACGTTTTCATTGTTGAAATCCATATTCTGGTTTGTTTTCAAATAATCGAATTAGATTTTAAAATGTATCTTTTGTTTCGTTCAAAACTTTTTTCTGTACTAAATCATGGGTAATTGAAAATATTTAAATATCTAAATATTTCATCTGTAGTACAAAATTTCGCTAACACTTATAATTATTGAAATTCATTTTTTTTTCTTTTGAACAACCTATCAAGGAGGTTACAACGCCATCTGCCCGCGAATAGATCAAGCAATAATGTCGATAGTTACGTACAGCGCCATCTGTCCGCGAATAAATCCAGAAATATCAAGAAGGTTACATACAGCGCCATCTGCCCGCGAATAGATCAAGAAATGGAAATGTCGGCAATTCTGTCAATACAGATCCCGACCTTGGGAGTTACAAGCAAGCAAACATACATACACACATACATACAGGTGAGGCTAATATAAAGCGTGGAAGTAAAAAGCTGCTACGTTCTAGTTTTGAGGAGTTGTTATGATCCTACAAGCAGAGCTCGACCAATTGAAAAGAGCTTTTTATTAGAAGGTTGACTCTACAAACCAAATATGACATATCTATACAAAGAAGAGGGGAGTCCTATTGAAAATTTTGTTGGGAGGTCTGTTCCGTGAATCAAACTTCAATTATCTGCAACCACGAGGTTGCACTCTAGCGAAAGTACCCAAAAGGCTAATAGAACTGCAATTGTAAATTGCTAAAATGAAGTAAACTTATAACAAAACGAACTTACCTGTCAGAAGAAAAGGCATTTTATGTTGGCCTATAACCAGAAAGGGCATGAAATGCGTTTTTGACATTTGATCAAACTTAATGAAATAATTTGAAAAGTTCGAATCGAGATTCATTTCAGCCCACTATAGATCTCGTATGATGCAGTGACCTGTGAAAGTCAGGAATGCCGTCATTTGAAATGTCATTTCCTCCAACTTAAGGTATAAGTTAATTATTTTTGAAACGGATAGATCAAATTAGTAATAAAATTTCCATCACCTGTCGGTCGCAACAAAGATACATATAAACCTTGCTGTTCAAACCGATTTGTTTTCGTTTTGTGAAAAAATCTCGTCGCGAGAAATGATATCGACCCAACTTTGCACACATGTTGATAGATGGAGTAAGAATCGAAATCTGTGTCTCGTATTTCATTCAGATCTTCAATTTATGGACCATAATGTGAACAATCTTTCACTTAATATCAGTTCAATCCCAGATGTATTTAGAATTGAAAGTTGAAGTACCAATTTAACATCGTCAAGCAGTATCACTTTCAAGTGTACTCAGCACATCTGTGAATTGTAGGTTGAAACTTATAGGATCTTTCAATTTTATTGCTTTATCAAGAGTACCGTAAGTAGAGAGTTTTTGACGAAATATTTTACATAGGAAAGGGTTCCCAGTGCTCACAGGATGGGATATTCCATGCGACAATACCATATTGTATCAAATGTCAAAGAACAATAATGCTCACCTAGATGCACTCAACATGATTAATTGCCAATTTTTTTGGGGTAGAAACAATTGAAATGTAAATTGAATTCAACCTGCAATAATATTGAACTAATTCGATGAAAACTGAAGTCTGAGCAAGCCGAAGAAATATACAAATCCAGTTCTGAACATTCAAAGTCGATAATAGCTCAACTTTCCAGAAGGACTACAACAAAAATGAATAATTTCTTGAGAGCAAACAGTGGAAATTTACCCTCTGTGGATTATATTAGGAATTGAGTGAATGTCAATTTGAATTATATTATGTTTCATTCATATCCTTCGCTTGTTTTACCCTCGCTAAAGAGTCGAAAAAATTTCATTTTACTCATTGTATGAAATCCAATCAATCATTTGCCCTGGACAGTTTGGATCCAGATAAAAATCATCCCACTCTAAAGCACTCTTGCGTATCTTATCATATATAGTCATGTTGTTGATGTCACTGAGGAAGGCAAACACACTCTTTTGACATTGTGCGAATCAATGAAATCTTTCGTCTGAGCATCTCACAGTAGAAAGCTAGCAATGCTTTTTTTAGTGAGAGGTAATAATAATAAGCAGTCACTCTCAGTTTAAAATCACCCGAGGTTACCCAACGTTTAGTCCAGTTATAGATCATTTACACAAATGAATGATACAAATATATGCAACAGGATGAGAAATGTACTTATTGCGAATCGCACTACTCTGGTGAGATAGAGATGTGGAACTGAAAGATAGAACAAACTCAGCGATACAAGTAATCATGGAATTACTAGGATGATGTGTGCGAAACTGCTACTTTCAACTGAAGGACGAATTCTTTGCGCAAGATGAGGGACTGCCAATGGGATCGCCACTTTCGCCGGTTATAGCCAACATATATATGGAGTGGTTTGAAACTCTGGCCATTGAAGAAGACCACAAGAAACCCCGAGTCCGGTTGAGATACGTTGACGACAGCTTCATAATATGGAACCATGGGAATGCAGAACTTGACACCTCCCTGAAGCACATCAACAACATAAGTCCTTCCATAACTTTCACAATGGAGATGGAAGTCCACAACGAATGGCCATTCTCAGATTTATTGGCGAAGAGGACCGACACTAAATGGAAAACATCTGTATACCGAAAACCCACTCACTCGTGACAGTATGTGAACCAAGAATCCAACTACCATCAATCGACTAAGAGCGGAATCATCAAGACTCTACTAGACCATGCTTTCGGGCTCTGTAATACAAAGGAAGGTTTCGAAAAGGAACCAGGTATCATCAAAAATGACCTTCAACGGAGTGGTTACTCCAAAGNGAACCATGGGAAAGCAGAACTAGACCTGAAGCACATCAACAACGTAAGTCCTTCCATCACTTTCACAAGGAGAAGGAAGTTCACAACGGATTGCCATCCTTAGACGTATTGGTGAAGAGGACCGACACTAAATGGGAAACATCTATGTACAGAAAACCCACTTACACGGGACAGTATCTGAACTAGGAATCCAACCACCATCAATCGACTAAGAGAGGAATCATCAGGACTCTATAAGACCGTGTTTTCAGTCTCTGTGATAGAAGAAGCTCTCGAAAAGGGACTAGGAATCATCAAAAATGACCTTCAACGAAATGGTTACTCCCAAGTAATTATGGAACAGACTTTAATTACAAGACAGCAAGAGCTTCACATGGAAGAGAAGCCCCCACAACCAGTACTTGTACTTCCTTACATCGAAGGATTGTCGAAAAAAAAGAAGAATCGGGTCCAAGTATAACATCAGAACCTGCTTCAAATCTGGGAACAATATCCGTAGCAGCCTCACGAATACCAGGCTACCAAACGCGGACTCCGATTCCAAGAATTGGATTTACCGGATACACTGCGAGTGCGGAGAATCATACATCGGTGAAACTAAGAGGCCATTGAAAGTTCGCATTGCCGAGAACAAGAAACACACACTGCGAGGAGATACCAGCAAATCAGAACTAGCAGAGCAGCGTTGGACTCATCAACATAACATCAAGTGGTCTCAAATTGAAATCATCCACAAGGAGGATTTAGGAGAAAATTCAAAGAAGCCGCATATGTTGCCCAACAACGCATGCAGCCCTACTAGCGTAGAGATACGCAACACATGGAAACCTACCGACCACCTCCCGCAAATCCGGCAAATCGGTCAGCTTCCGCTAAAACCGATGAAGCGGAGAGAGGGGATAGGGGATAGGTGAAAGCACTCAAATGACCTATAAATAGTCAGATCTCGGAGGAGTAAGTCCAGTCATCACCAACAAACCAACAACAAACGTATCCTGTTGATAAGTAATAATACTGGGAATGCGAAAAATGCAAGCTAAGAGTTTGCATTTCAGCTCCGTGGACAGGAAGTTCGGCCATATCTAAATAGGTGGGTCCGAAAATTCATTCAAAATAAAAAATGACCAATGACTTCAATTAAAAGAAGATTTAAGTCTTGAGTAGGAAGGGTTATGGAAAAATTCGGAAATATTAAACAAAGATCAGACCAATCAAGGGACGGTACAAGGGAGGAGTAGTAGGAACAATTTTTCTGACTTGAGGATACTAGAGAGCCGGTTAATGGGTACGGTGGCGATCGGTCAGTTGGGAGAGTCGCGGAACGGTCGCGAAAGCGGTTTCGAATGTTAGTTTTCGGAAGAGGGCCCCAAAAAAGGTATTTTACGATAGAGGAATTGCTATAGAGAGTCGCGAAAGGGAGTTGCGGAAGAGGGTTGCGACAAGGGACTTTCCGAAAAGGGATTTTACGATAGTGGAATTTCGGTAAATTGCGGGCAGTGATTTAATTGTGGTGTTGCGTTTGGTGGCACTTACAATGTTTGTGTATTTCACACGGAAACCGTACCAGGACCCAATATATTGTGAGTCGATTTGGATTTTTTTAATAACCCCCATGTCGGTATAGAGAGAGAGAAGATGCCATTTTAATTTTGTAATAATTGCCATTTTAATTTTGAAATAATTGTCTTATTGTTGTTGCGTCTTAGGAACGATATGAGAAGGGCAACAAATTACACTACACCCCTTTCATATGTGTAATAGCGATTAGTACTCACGGGTTTGAAGCCAGGCAATT
Source organism: Leptinotarsa rubiginosa (assembly GCA_015342145.1). Classification (NCBI taxonomy): domain Eukaryota; kingdom Metazoa; phylum Arthropoda; class Insecta; order Coleoptera; family Chrysomelidae; genus Leptinotarsa; species Leptinotarsa rubiginosa. The sequence continues at coordinate 5,460 of WOGL01001865.1, read as the reverse complement.
TCAAATAATAATTTCAGAATTTCCGCAAAAATTCGAATAGAGTAATTGTTTTCGTGTAAGTTGGAATTCTACCTTATGGGAGAAATATAACATTTCACAAGTTGTTAAAGAGATAATTTTTGTTTGACAACCAGCTATTTGAGACGTGCTTTCTCGTAAAATTTTGATCATACTTTTCGAACATTTTTTTCCTATTGTTTTGTTGGACTTTCATGTTATATTTTTTTCGCAGTTATTTCTTTTGTAATATAATCCTAATCTGAAGCTTCTTGTTGTTTTTAATGGCTCACTACTTGAGTAGGTCCCGCACCATTTCAGGTTAGTTAAAAGGCCTTTAGTCTTAAGTATTAGTCTCCTGCCTCGTTCTGGAGTGGAACTTAGAACGAAAACCATCTCAAAAAGGTACACGGTGTAGTTAGGTTTCCAAAAAGACCGGCCTTCGTGCGTTCGGCACGAACTCTACCGCTTTTTCGGACCTGCCTATATATGAATAGAATACACATATATCGGGGTGAGGTATTACAATAATCTTGTTTTGATGGCTTTTTCAAAACATTTTGCAAATGTGGTAATCAGTGAGATGGGTCTGTAGTTTGATATTGTTTTTTTGATACTTTTTTATGTATAGGTATTATTACTGCCTTCCTGAAATAGGGTCGACATAGCTGTTATGGCCACCCTACCTGTTATGGTCACCTTAATGACCAACTCATAAAATAAGATCCCTTCATAGTTTGAAAACATCTATAATGCATTACAGTAAACTGTTATATATAAACAACTTCTACCCATCACCAGATGGCGATATGAAAACTACTTTAATTTATAAATGGCGTCAGAAATGTGAATGGTCGGTGTAGTACATTTCCTTGGCAAATTTGGTAAGAAACTGTTATTTTTTTGAGTTGATTTATATAAATATTTAGTTAACCTATCAAAAAATATTATTATATGTATATGAAGTGAATTTTTGTTTTTTCTTCCTGAATAGACTAATTCTCATATTTATAACCTATTCATTATTTTACTAAAAATGGCCATAACAGGAAAGACGATTTGAACAATATGCCAGTTCTGATCACTATGTGGCCATAACTGGAAAAATGCATAACCGGTTATGGCCACTGCGTAAATAAGCTCTATAGTCCACCTGTACTTGTGAAATGAGAAGAAATTGTTCGATTGTTAGTGATTCGTTATATTTCTATCACAGTATAAACCATGGTACGTCAAAAGAAACAAAAAAAAACTAACACAAACAGATTTCAGTATACTCAAGATAACTTGGAACGAGCATATAATGCTATTAAAAAAGACAATCTGAAAGTCGCCGCAGCTAGTAAATTGTATAAAGTTCCACGATCCATTCTCAGTAGGAGGTTGTCAGGAGAATATTCTTTGAACATGCCTCGAAAATGTGGGCCAACTTCGATTTTAGGCAAGCAAACAGAAAAATGTTTGGTCAATTGGTTGCTGCAATGTGCCAAAATGGGATTTCCTGTCCAAAAAGAAGGATTGCTATTTACTGTCAAGAAGATTATTGAAGAGCTTAATCTGAAAATTCCTTTCATAGATAATAAACCCGGCGATAAGTGGTTCTACTCTTTTTTGAAACGCCATTCCGTACTTTCCCAGAAACGTACTGAATATGTGGACCGTGCTAGAGGCACAGTTACTGAAACAAAAATCAGAGGCTGGTTTTCTGAGGTGAAAGAATCTCTTGGACCTGATGCTGATGTTCTCAACCACCCAGAGAAAGTGTTCAACATGGACAAAACGTGTTTCTGCCTCGCTCCAAAGGGTGAACTGATAATCGGACCTAAAGGTCAACATGTCTATAATTAATCCTCAAGATCTGATAAGGAAAACATTACTACCATATTTTCGTGTAATGCTGCTGGACAATTTTCTACTCCAGCTACCCTTTTAAATATGAACGTTTGAATAAAAAAGCTACAGAAAAGGTTCCAATTGATTGGGGTATAGGTAAAACAGAAAATGGTTGGATGACATCACAAGCGTTTTTTGAGTATTTTGCCAATATATTTGATAAGTTTTTAGATAAACATGAGCAGTTGTTCTATTTCTGGATGGCCATAAGTCACATCTTACTCTACCTCTGAGCTGTTTTTGTTGTGAGAACCAAATTATTCTGATTGCCTTATACCCTAACAGCACACACATCATGCAACCCCCTGATGTGGCCGTATTCGGTCGTCTCAAAAAGCACTGGAAAAAAATTGTTTGTCAATGGCGTATTGATCATAATGGAGCAGAAATTTCCAAATTTGATGTTCCAACAGCCCTTTCAAAAATAATCAAAGAACCTACGCTCCTGCCAATATTCGATCTGGATTTAAAGTTAGTGGACTCTATCCATTTGAACCGAATAATGTTGAGTACTCCAAAATTGTTTTACGTTCTGTGGATAATAACAGCAACGACAACGCCTGTGCTAAATATATAGATCATTTAGATTTTATTAAATCCAGAATCGAGATGAGTTTGCTGCGGCAATTCAAATCCACCAGAGGAAAGAAAATGCATTGGGAAGGCAACCCTGAAGCATTGATGGTTTACGAGTTTTGGTTATTAGTTGCAGATGAGTTGGGGAACCCAAAGAAGCAGCATGCCATTACCCAACAGAATGAATTGAATAATACTCAGAACTTGAGAGAGTTATAACCGATGAAATCTAGAAATCAAACCAATTTCCTGTTGACTGTGGCGACCGAAGTAACCCCTACGAAAGAGAATTCACATATTCAAATCACTACCCTTACAAATATAACTTCTGAATGAAAGTCAGTCCAATCAAAGGGTTATATCTGAAGAAAATAGTTCGGGCAATTCATCAGCAGGATGAGGACATAGTTCGATGGCCCCATTCTGAACCATCTACATCGAAGGCAGGCAAGAGAAAAAAGGAGTATACTCCCAACGTTGTTACTTCAGATAAGTGGATAGAGTTATTCGAACTATAAGATGAAAATAAACAAGACAAAATAAAGCAGCAACAGGACAGAAAGGAGGAAAGGGAGCGAAAAAAGAGAGAAAAGGAGCAAGAACAAACAACAAAAAAATAAAAAAAAAGATATGCGAGGAATCCAGTTCTGAGGACAATGAAGAGGAATGGGAAGAAAGTGGCAGTAGTTTAGATGACATTGACTCAGAAATGGCTATGGATCCAGTTGACATCTTGTCAAAAGATGACTTGAGACCAGGAAATTTCATTTTGGTGGCTTTCAAATATCTTGGCAAAAGATCATCAGCGACCTATAAATATGTAGCTTCGATAACAAAAATAAATAACGAGAATGAGGTTGAAGTACATTGCCTGAAAAGTATAGGTAGCGAAAAACGATCATTTGCTTACATTGAAAATGATATATGGTCAGTTGACACCAAGGATATTTTAGGCAAGCTCCCTGAGCCAACATTAGTTCAGGATGGCCGATCTCTAAAAACAGTTTTTCCTTCTTCAGTAGAAGTCTTTGAAAAGGAATAAATGAAATTAAACTATTATTGCTGTTCCACTCTCCACTGCAATGTTGTTAGCTATATACAAAATTAGGCATGATGAGAGAGAAATCACAGAGAAATATAAGGAGTGGCCATGAATGGCAAAAACATGTGACCACATTTGGCAAAAAGTGGCCATAAATGGCAAAAACATGTGACCACAACTGGCAAAAAGTGACCATAAATGGCAAAAACTCACACTTTATTTAGATAAATTTAAATTAATAGCCCCCTTTGATAAAAACTTCTTTCTTTTATAGGGAATATTTTGAGAATAGAACATGGAATTTTTCCAGATTTTTTTACACCCAAAATTATTTAATGGAAAATAGCTAAAGTTGATTTTTTCCTAGAAGTGGCCATAACTGGCGTGCCGAACCTATGATAGACAATTTCCTTTTTCGAATATGTCATTGATAAGACTAACCAAGATATGATTGTTAATGATATTGAAAATCATGAAGAGGAAGACGATGTCCACATACCTCAGCAAATAGAAAGAGCAAGGCAACTTATGGGAAGAGCCAAAAGAAATAGGATTTGTCAAGAACTCAATGAATGATTTATTTATAACAATAATAATATTTATTTCACTTGCTAAACAGTATGAAAGCATTACAATAAACATTTACATACAGTATCAAGGAAAACGTCTATGTATAAATAAAAAATTGACATAAAACAACAAAACATGACAGATAGTCTGGACATATAAGCTAATTAATAATTATTTATCAAGAGAAGCTATTAAAACTCGTCAACGGTGTAGTAGTTTCTTTCTATGAGATATTTTTTAATTGTCTTTTGAATATGGATATATTCATTGAGTCCTCAATAGAAACATCTAGCTTGTTATATAGTTTGGGTCCGAGGTAGAAGTGACTCTTCTGATAGAGAGAGGTTCGGTGGGGGTTCGCTATCAGCAAACCTCTAGCTCTAGTTGCGTGTGGGTGGTCTTTTTGGTTTGCCCTACATTTTTTTCTATTCTTATAAACGTACAGACATGTCTCATATAATATATACAGACCAGCAACTGTGAGTATTTCCAGCTCTCTGAATGAGTTTCTGCATGATTGTCGCCATCCTAAGTTGGCAATTATTCTGACCGCGCGCTTTTGTAAAATGAATACTCTTTCAGCAGCGGAGCTCATACCCCAATTCAAGATTCCATAGGGCAAGTGACAGCCAATAGTTGCATAATACAGATTTAGCAGAACCTCTCTTCCACAATGATTAATGATTTAGAATAAAGGCATTTTGAAAATGGTAGTGTTATTCACATAAAAAACTATATTTCTCATAAATAGAAAAACATTCTAAATATAGTAAATAAAAAATATTCAAAACCAACAAAAAATATTCAAAACAAAAAAGTATTCTTCGGAATCCATATTTGGAATAAATAATTTGAAAAAAAATAAGAATTACTCTTTTTTCGGGTGATATTCTTTTAGCCACTCGAACATTTCTCTTTTCAAACCCATCTTTTTATCGTGTCGTTTTTGTTTCCTATTTTCTATTTCTAGAGAAGATAATTTCTTTGGCCTTTTACTCTCTCCTGGTGATAGGTTCCTTGCTTCAGTATTTTCTCCTGTCTTCCTCTTGCTTCCACTAGTACTTGCCACCGCCACTGGTTCGAAATAAGAACCCTTAAAATAAATATTTTGGAAATCCTCAAAAATTTCCATACAATCTTATCCCCTCCTGGAGGGTTCAAATGCAACTTTACTTTATCATATGTTTTTTTTCAGGTAACGCCACTTTTCATCACATTTGATACCACTTTTAATGCCTCTTTATGCCATCAAATCCTGGCTTATTAAATTCCAAACCTTTTTTTGGTAAATTTTGGATCATCAAATTTGCTTTTATGGTTACTATATGTAGCGACTAGTAATTTAACCATATTGTCGGTCCATCCCTCGAAAACATTTTTTG
>WOGL01001864.1:0-10679 GCA_015342145.1 Leptinotarsa rubiginosa | reverse complement strand
ATTTCTCTTTTCATTATGATCTCCTACCACGTAGTAACGGCTACATCCATCAATATTTGTCTTTCAACTTATTTATTCACTTAATGTTATCTCTTATCCATGGCAGATAGATATTACTATGTAGCAACATTGTGGGAGGGATGACTGTTTCCAGATTTGATTCGAAATATTAATTTTATCAATAAGGAATTGAAATTTCATTAACATGGAGAAAAAAAATATATGTTTTTATATGTCGATGTATACTACCTGGTTCAAGATGTCGTTCATCAAGTTGTCAGATTTAGGTGAGATAATAAGTTGTTTCAAAAGATCTGTCCGTTTTTATGAGTTCACTTTGGACTGTAATATCTCAGTGTCNATAACACAAGTATATTTTGTCGATTACACAATAGGACTCTGCTGAAATGATTTGACCGGATTGCAGAAAGTTATAATGAATCACACCAGTCGCTGACCACCATAAAGTAACCATGGTCTTTTTTTGGTGGGTTTTCGCCTTTGAAAAATGCCTGGGTGGCTCATCGGTATCCAACCACTGTCCTGTTGTCGTAGATGATCCACTTTTCATTATACGATCTGATCCAAAAAAGGTTCGATTTGGTTGCGCAAAAGCAAAAAAGTACAGACCTAGAATCGTGAAAATGTCTGTCGATCGTACAAATCGTGGAGCACCCACTTTTCGAACTTTTTGACCTTTCCAATGCGTTTTAAACCATCATAAACTGCACGGAAGCTAACGCCCAGTTCTTCCGCCATTCCAAGCACCGTTTGTGATTGGTCAGTCTCCACCAGGATCCTCAAATTCTCGTCCTGGATTACTGTAGGTCGACCACTTGGAGGGTTCATCTCCGGAACGAAATTTCGCGAACCAACGCAGAACAGTGCATTCTTTAACATAATCATTGTCAAATGTTTGGTTAACTTTTGGGCTGTTTCGGCAGCGTTTTGATTCAGTTTGAATTCGTAGAGAAAACTTGGCCGAAAATGGCTCAACGACATTATATAGTAGGTAATAAGATGAAAAGAAGCAGAAAATGAAAATTTGGAAACAAATGAATGAACAGCATCAATGTTTAGAGTCCAAATTTCTGTATCGATCAGTATATACCATGACACAGCAGAAAAAATATTTATGGAGATATGGAGCTACAAAACACATTAAAACTTTTGAAACAACCAAAAAACATTAGGCTTTCGATGACAAATATTGTCGCGCATTGCAAACGTGCTTGAAATCTCTATGAAATGAAGTCAGTACAAATTCCTGAATTCGTATGTAGTCAATATGATAAAAACGTTCAAGAAGTAAACTCATTCGGCACGTATAAGCGAAGCAATTTGCGAGCTTTTGGAATGACAAATAACGGTTGAAATCACCGGAATCAGATAAGAACTAAATCTGGAACGGAACAATTAATTACCTTCGAGATTAGCCTGGGATTGATCCACGCCGTTTTGACGTCGTTATCCAGTACCTTGTAGGAAGGTTTTGTGATAAGCCTCGGTATGTCGGTTCCAACTGACGAGGGGCGATGTTTGTCCTGCTCTTTTGAATTTGATCTGGAACGAGATAAAAGAACATAATATTATTATCCTGATAGAATCTGGAGGGTTAGTTTTTTGCGGATAGGAAAGAATTTCTGTGGAGGTGACTTGGGGCTGTGCTATATTTTATGAGGTGATGGAGATGAAGGGAATACTCTAAGGGAACTATCGATAAAATATTCCGCAGCTTGTTCGGAAATTGAATATAAAACATTTTTTTCGTTTTACGAAAACATAACACTATCTATGATGATGATAAAACAATTTCCACACTATGAACTTCATTTGAAACGCTATCCACTACACAGTAGCTGAAAATTCGATTATTCTCATCGATGAGTAGCTAAAAATCGATGATATACAAATCGCGAAATTTGAACTTTTATCTAATTTTTTGAACAGTCCACGTACAAATTATCGACCTTAGATAAGATCGAAAGAATGAGTTTATAGGATGTCCCAGAATGTATTTGTCTCAGAATGTATTTCATTATTTGACTAATCATTTGAATTATCCATGCATCAATTTAATTATGAGTGGACTGACCCGTTGTTACTTGATGAAAATTAAAAACACTATCCAGGAAAATTACTAAACAATTTTCATAAACATTTTTTATTTCTAGGCGCGTTTGCTTACATCGTAGCTTCCTCGGTTGGGAAAAATTTCCATTCTTATTGTCGCTATCCTCATCTCGTGATTTTTCCATTATTCTTTTACTTCTCTCGTTCTAATCATAATCGATGACCTGATGATAGATCTGGCTAATGATTGAGCATTTTTTTGAAAATCTCTCATCGTGACTCACTTTAAAATCGTACAGGATTTTTTCAAATTGTTTTTTCACATACATTTCCTCGAATGCGGAAAACTTTTGAGTTTTTCCATACGCATATTCACTGAAACCGAACATAAATGATCGACCCTCATGCCACGAGGGTAGGCTAAAGATCGTAATGATTTATTGCCCTGAACGTATTCTTACGTGACTTAAATTTTAAATTGTTTTATTGTTTTTCCTTATATTCGGGGGAGCATTATTTGATCTTGAGATATTCTCCCTTTTGATTAATGTGCCTGTAGTATGAAACGGGCATATGGAAGAGAAAATTTCGATGGATTCTAGAGCAACTTCGGACAAGATGACAAATTGGCTTTATAATTGGCTGTTTTGATAATAAATGGTTGTTTTCAATAGTCAGGTTAGGTCTTTTTGTGGCTCCTCAGAGTACAAGTTAGAATCGTGGATTATTACAGCAAAATTTTAAAAAATATACAAAATTCATTACTGTTCCATTGCTACGATATTCAAGTAGACTCGTTAAAACAATAATAATAATTATAGTTTTATTGCTCAACAGTTTCCCACTTACTACATATACTATACTACACACAACTACAGAAAAGTATAAGTAAGTTTGATGAGTTATTTCAGTATGCAAAAAAAAGTGCAGTAGAATAAAATTGCTCGGCAGTATTAACCGAAAAAAAAGACACGCATACGTAATACAAAGAATACGAATCAAATATTATCATCTAATCGATAGATTTAAAGTGGATCTTTAGCTTATATTCAAAGTCGTAGTTCATGGGGCAGGGAATTATACTGTTTGATGGAATTGTAGACGAAACTACGAGTGAAACAAGCTAAGGAGTATCTTGGTATGACGAAAATATTCAGATTACGCGTCTTCGAGTTATCCTGCGTTTCAAATTAGATTTGAAATGTTTTATGTCTCTCATATATACAGTTCGTTTCGTTTTATCGTGTGGTAACATTGCTATATTCTTAGCCGCAACAGATATGAAGTCGATTAATTGGGAAAGGGGCATCTATCGCGGGTAACAGTACAGTAGTCAAAGAAAATTCGTAGGGACTTTCACCCTTCTCGAGTTATACATGGAAAACTGCAAATCTTTTTGTTTTTTACGAATATAACTGTTATTTCAGATAATATGAAGAAATGAAAAAAGTTTTACTGTATATTCGAAATGTACTACAACGATGTAACAACAAATCTAAAATAAAAAAATCATCCTCACCCCACCTTGAACATTTTTTGTCGAATACGGACCTGTCTCTTTCATTATAAATATTGATAAAGCGATAAAATCACAATTCAATGGTATATCACACTCGCAATTTTTATAGCGTTTGATTTAAAATAAGTAGCATCATTAGTGATAACAATCCAACAGAAACAGGATTGATTTTATAATGAATTTTCGGAAAATGAAGTCTATCAGATAAACTACATCAGATGCTCGAATCGACGGCCTTCAGTCAGTTTATTTAAATATTGATAATAATAAATTTTCATTAAATATCAGTCAGGTCCATCCCATATATGTATTGAATATTTTGTTTATTTTTTCCGAAGATTTCCACTTTCTGTATAACGATGTTGTGGAATTGGTCGCGGTGGTAGTGCGCCCGACTCACGATCGGAAGATCGTGGTTTCGATTCCCGCCTCGACCAGATATTTTTCTCGAGAGAATTTATCTGGTTGAAGCGGGGATGATTCTGCAACCGTGTTAGGAATCACACGTTAAAAGGTAAGACCTCGTTAGTCCTTAGCTCGAACAAGTTTCTCAACTTTCTGAGAGTTGTCGTTCGTATGGGGGCGACAGCTGATTAACGGAAAAACAGATTTTAAAACAGATGAAAAAGTAGAAAACCAAAGGTTTTTTTAGAATTCGAAATTGCGTCACAAATTTACAATTAAATACCCCACAACACTGAAACGGTTTTTATTATTACTGTACGATATATATTTCCAGATTTATACGATTTTTGCATCTGAACCAAAGAGCACAGCACTCATTCTAGAACTTTAATTCCATAATTCCCCCAGTTTCCACTTTATCAATTAAAGAACACCCCAGTGATTCGGGTGTTATTTTTCCTTTTACCCCTTCACCTTATGGATCATTAATTTCATTCTCAGTCCTAAAGGAATGCTGAAGGAGGAGCGATATACAGAGAGCCAGCTTTCTTATTCACAAAAGACAGCTGAATTCCTCTCATAGCCTCGGTTAATCGATTATGAATGTGAAACGTAGAGGGTTGTGTATAAGTTGGAGTGGTATATCGTTATCATAATTTTGACGAAACTTTCATTCGACATCTACTCCGCTTCGTCCAAATGAAATATTCATCATTTGCCTCGTTTCAATTCGATGCAACCACCTCTTATTCTATCTATAAATACAGAAAAAGTGTAATTCTGTACATTATACTTCAGAATCCACGTATCAAAAAAAAATCTGGGAGTATCATATCAGGTAATCTAGGGGGCCATTCTTAGGCCTATCGTAATACATTTTGTAAAAACGTACCATCAGATGAAAACCGATTTGCCTGATAAATTTCATATTTTGTGGGCGAGATACGAATTTGCAGCATGTCCAAAGCAAAAATATTGATCCTACGATGTGGATGAACATTTTCATCCGACAGTATGTTCTCAACTGTTGTCAAGGAGAACTCTAATAAAATATAAATTTTATGTAGATCCTATAGATAGCGTTTTCGTAGGAAGAGAGGCCATCGCCTTTACTTCCTCAGGCTTACACTTTTGAGACAGTTGAGTGCAGCAATGCATTCGTGGTTCAGCCTAACACCACTGATGAGACATATGGCGGGTTAAAAGAGCGCTGTATGGCGTTAAATCACGAAAGCTTTATTCTGAAAATCATATGGGTGAATGGCAATACTCTCACCGACGATTTGTCTTTAGCTTCAAAATAGGCCTCAGTTTCGACAATAACCTTTTTATCGGCGCTAAATTTCTTTTCAGCGAGCATTTTTTTGAGGTCTGAAAACAGAAAAAAGTCGGTGGGGGTCAGATCTGAAGAAAACGGTGGATGCGAAAGTAATTCGAAGCCTAATTCATGCAATTTTGCAATCGTTTTCACTGATTTGTGACATGGTGTACTGTCTTGATGAAACCACTATCTTTTTCTTCAAATGGGGCCGTTTTTTCGCCAATTTTGTAGACTTCTTTGATTTAAAGCTCTTCTAATGGAAAATTAATATACAAAAAAGGGGGAAAGTAGAAGTTTGCGGTTGAAAATTCAGGTCTACCAATTTTCTATCATTCAAAAAGATATATTTTCAATTGTTCTTGATCAAAAAAACGAAAACAAAGTCTGTTTTTGAGAAAAATACAAAATTGAGAAAAGTAGATTGAAAAGACAAGGCAAAAAATACATTAGATTAGTATCGTCCAATATTTATTTGATTTCAGGAAACGTGATTAAAAAATTGCCAGATCTAGAATTCTGTTTGATATAAGCAATCAAGAGGGAAATTTGTGAATTAAATACAGGGAAGGATATGAATGATCAACTGGATATATAATTAAAATATCATTATTACTTTCATTTGGAATTATGTGGTTTTTTTCATTATTATTATTTTACGCTTTTTAATTTACATCCTCAGCGAATTGTAGGTTCAAGTGATGAAAGGGATTGGTGGAGTTAAATGAAAATTTGCCAGTAACGAATGATTTTCTTAGTGATTTTTGTTTATCTAGAACTAACAAACCAACATAGAACCCACATTCGTCCCAATATCAGCGAACAAAAACAATACATCAGTATTGTGCAATATCTATGCTGACAGAAGTGAAAATTAATATCGAATAGTTTAATTTTCAAAATCCATTAACAAATTCATTTCGAATAACAACAGTCATTCACAAAAATACATACCATAAAATAAACACGTTAAAATGCGTGATGATCAATATTCCATTTAAATAAAATTCGAATATCGCAACAAACATAATTGAATATTTATCATCAAATTGTAATAATTAACATTATAGACAAATATGCCAATGCGGGTCACTGCATTGTATAAATAATTTCGGATACAAATTCTATTCATTTCAATTCCATTCCATATATTGCGTTCCATTCCAAACTGTTATCATAAGGATAAAATGGTGGCTGCTCATACAAAGGAAATTATGAAATGAACTGCTACTAAATAAACTTGAAACGGAATCATGTTGTGTTTCTGATTTTAATTATACGTTTCAAATTTCATATCTATATAGTGATATTTGTTGGTGTGACATGAGCTGAAATAATTAGAAATATTTGGTCAGATTGTAATTTCGTGTCACAATTGATGTGTGATTGATGGTAAAAAGGTATATATTGCAAGTTGGGACAACGAAAAGATACATATGCGTCGTCACTAAGATACGCAATAAAATTCATACTTTCACACAGCATCCTTTTCTTCTACAAGCGAAAAAAATGCAAAACAATTCTGTCAAGAAAGTACCAAAAATCAATTATTTAAAAAGTCCGCGTGAAGGAATTCGAAATTACTTTTGCAGCTAGGTTGGCAAAAACATCTTTTATACTACTAACACGCCATCCGTCATTTGATTTGTTTACAGTAATCAATTGTTCCACAATTGATAAAAATATCGAACAAAGAATTTGTCTTAAATTTTGCATTGCATTGATCTTTATTGGATCAATGCAAGTGAAAAATATGTGAAAACTCTCCTATTCACATACCGTTTACCTATACCAAATCCCATTTTGATGCACCTAATAGTTTAGAATTCTAGAAGTTATAACTTGTCTAAAAGACTCGTTGACACCCGGTATATGGTACATTTTTGTAAATGCCTGCTCTCTTATTCATATATTCAGTTTCTTGTAGGTATAAAACTATGACAAACGCTAGTAACCATTTATTAATACAATTCATACAATTCATTTTCATGGTTAGGCTAAAGCACCCTAACTGTAACCCTTTATCACCAATTATTACTAAATATCAAATACTTCACACATTTTGTTACCTTCGCGCCATCTAGCCACTAGTGTTGAAAGGAAATGCAGCAGCATATGAAATCGATTCGAGCTGAAAGGAAAACAGGGAGCGTCACGACGCTACAGACTTGACATTTCACTTCCTGATTGTAGATGGCAACCGCAGTACATGCAATACATCCGTATCAACATATAGTAGCATTTGATAGTATGATTCACAGACTAATGAATATTCCACTTTCAGAAAGCAATTTTCAATGGGAAATTATTTTCATAAAACATATTAGATGTTAATAACGGTTACGAGGTGGATATTATTGACTCATATAAAAAAAAATGTAGAAACAAGCTCTGAACCAGGTCTTTCTAGTTTCAAAGAATGGTACCGCACATTATGTGACTCTAATTCACTTTGGTGATCCTACTAATAATATCGCTCAATTTGTTAAAAACAAAGAATTGGAGTAGCTCACAGAAAAACTAATAATTTGAGTAAATTCATTAAAAACAATAAAGATAAAACTCTAAGTGTCGGATAGATCGGGAGTATAAAAGTTGTCTTATGGTTCTTGTCCTAAATAGTATATTAGCCAAACCGGAAGAACTTTCTCCAAAAGAATAAAAGAGCATATAATCATCTTTTGACAGAGGGACCCGAGTTCAATCACGATTTGGAATTAGTCTCCACATTCGAAAAACTACCCCTATATTCTTTATTTCTTTGAGGATTCTGATCTATGCGACATTAAAGTTTTATTTTCATTGTGTTTTCGAGGACTAATACAAGCACTACAGGAAAACAAATAAGATGCTCTAAGAGCGGTGCCTGTGCGAAAGTAGCGATTGGATTTGAATCGCTGGAGATTAAATTTATTTGGAAAAACGTTCTCAGGAAGTTTATTCCACATGTACGCAAATCTCCAAATGAAAGTGTTCTTAAACAGAGGAGTTCGAGGTGTACTGAGTTGAACTTCAGAGCGATGAGCAGCCACAGTTCATCACGTAATTCTGATATGTACCGCTTTTGTTGATAAACTGTGAATGTCTACTTTTTAGGTAACTTCCGAAGAAAGAAAGTAATCAACAACGTCAATAAAAACTGAAAGACAAAATCCACTTAGAGAATATCTGAGCAAAATAGGAATGTATAACTCAACCCTACGCTGCAGGTAGTCCAATGAAGAGACGAATAAAACAAGCCCAGGAAGGTGTAGACAAACACCATTATTATTACTTACCGTGATGAATCAGAATGAACCAGAATTCTTGCCATCTCTATCCAATGTCATTGGAAAAACAAACAAGCATCATCAGTTACGGATCGATTATAGTAGTCAAAAGAAACGTTATAAAAAACAGAATTCTGCTCTCTTTTCTGAATCATATTCCATCGAGCTTCACTATATATTCGATGTTTATGTTAGGAAAATGTATACCATCGGGATTTCTACAAATGTTATTTTTTTGCTATAATATTTTTTCAGTCTTTGATTAAAAAAAGCATTGTCATGTATTCATTGAGCATTATCCAATCTCTGCCTACGGAGCCGGCAGAAATGAAACCTGAAAGATAACAAATGAAAGAATTCTCAACCAAAGCCGATTTGAACAGCAAGCTTTCCAATTAGTGTGCAGTAACTTCCATATTTTATTAAAGGATCACGAATAAATGAGAGTATTATTATGATTATTCTTTCTGCAAATTTTAATGAACGGCCTCTGGGTCAGGATCTCTCAGGAAATTATAACGAGGAAAACATTTCGATGCCAAATTGGATTTTATAACATTCGTTATGTAAATGAACCCAATTAAAATTTTTGCGTATGTGAAATTGACATTCCCTATATAGGAAGAGAAACCAAAACTTTGACTGCAAATGTTCGGTCGATGCAAAAAAAAATCGTCAACACCTTGGAAGGAAAGTAATTTTGCTCCACCTCATTTAAAGTATGTTGAAAAGAAGCTTGGAATTATCTAAAATTCTGTTGAAAGACTTGCATCCCACTACACCACTTATTAAAAGCAGAAATATAAATCCAGTCTATTCAGCTTGAGTTTGAGTATTCACCACTGTAAGAGACTAAGCAAAATATAGCCTATTCCATTTTCCACCAGCCATGGTTTGTTAACTCGGTAAAACGTAGGAAAATAAAAAAATGTTTTCTTGAAGAGAACTCTTGGTTTGGCTTTATACTACTGAATTATCTCTTTCATTAAAAAATTACCGAACGAGCTTTTATGTAATGTAATTCGTAAATTCAAATTTGAAAGCATTCTTATTCATTTTAGTTTCAGTGTGGGCAGGAAATACTTACAATGTTGAGACTATATTAAAAATTTCGGCAGGAAATTATGTTGATCGAAAGTAGTGTCTTTCTAATTGAAAAATAATAACAGATATGTGAAAAAAGAAATAATCTGCTTTGAAATCACAGCCGATGTGAATTTTTTCAGACGTCACAGCTTATTGAGACTAACAACTTACTTTTTCCTACAATATTAGTCGTGGTGTAATTGTTGATGAAGCTGATGACGATTTTAACATATTTTATGCAATTTCAAATAAAAAAACATACTTTGTCACTGTTAGTGAATCCGAAGTCGAGAGACAGAATCCGAAGTCGACAGACAATACAGGGCCCCGAATATTAACTTTACATATGGAATCGAAAACAACGAGGAGTTACCATTTTTGAATGTCTCAGTGATTAGAAGAAACCAGGGTCTAGAATTTGATATATTCAGAAAGAATTCCAGTTTTTATTGTTTTTTTTTCTGATAGCTCACACCATTGTCCACAACACATGAAGACAGGTCTTAACTTTCTTACTCAAGGCTTGTTACGTTCCCTGAGTAAAGAAAGATACAATATTGAGAAAAATGTTATCAGGGACATAGCTGAAAGTAACTGATATTTTTCAAATATTATAAATGTGTTGATTAGGAAACAAATTCAGAAATAATCTCCTAGATAAAAATTTCATTGTCCTTCCGTATGAATCAAGTTACAGAAACGGATTAGATCGTATTTCAAATCTTCCTAATGTCATGTAATATGTTCTTTTGAATAAAATGTTATGTTTTATTGGGTACAAAACAACTGAAGAAAGCAAACCTTGTATTATTGTTGTTCGATGGCATTGGCGTTGGTATTCTAGGAGGCGCCACAGGAATGGGAGTTCCTCTCCTCCTGACTGGCTGATTGCTCGATCTCTGAACGTCGGAATTCATCTGAAAAATAAAAATTAATGATATTTTCAACGTAGAATATACTTAATACAGAGCAACATTTACATGACGCCAGTGAAAAACGAAGACAAAAC
>WOGL01001863.1:0-10677 GCA_015342145.1 Leptinotarsa rubiginosa | reverse complement strand
ATAGCAAAATATAGGTATATTTTTGATGAAAAAAAAAAAATATTATTTTTTAAATTTCAAAATATATGATGGAATTGGCCGATACTTGATGAAAATTCATAACTAACGTATTCAAAAAACATTTTATTGTGACATTATCACTAAACGATTTTACAAAAACGTAACACGTGTTTTGCTATACAATGGCTTCTTCAGGCGTGTCTTTACTAACTAATTCTACACATTCAATGTTATATATCCCTTATTCTACAATTTGAAGTACCTACATTTCAAGTACCTGATTTTTACCTATGTTTATAATGAATTAAATTACCTCAGCTTATGTCCCACTTTCCACATTTGAAAAAATATTTTTTCTTGAAATGTAGGTACTTCAAATTGTAGAATAAGGTATATTTAGCATTGAATATGTAGAATTAATTAGTAAAGGCACGCCCGAAGAAGCCATTGTATGGCGAAACACGTGTTGCGTTTTTGTAAAATTGTTCAGTGAAAATCTCACAATAAAGTGTTTTTTGAACATGTAAATTTGGTTTTGTAGGATTCATGAAAAACAATAAGAATGCTAAAAATGTCTCTACTGTTAAAAACATTTGTTGAATGATGCATGACAGTACAAGGATGGTACTTTCAGTGCGCTAACCTTCATAGTGAAATCGTTACTTTCGAATTTTACCACGCCCTTTCGAAAACTTTTCGGGTATTCCTCACACTATTGTCAGTTCTGACAGACGCACATGGTTTTATATAAATCCCTTGTAACGACTTATTAAATTTCTTCTATTCAACGTATTTCGTAAGTCATCGTCCAACGGAAGTCTTTAAACTGTTGATCCTACTTACACGACCGTGAAAAATGCTGTCTATCGAACAGCTTCACACGGCCTTTTCAAGCCGCTCGATCGTCTTTTGTTGTAGTACCCCGATGACTGTGTGCTTTTGTTTCGTGATTTGTCCTGCGAGAAGACAGTAGCAACTCGTCAAACTCGGTGAACTATAAAATACAGATTTTTCTTAATCGACGGCAAATTTAAGAAGTTGCTCCTGGATAAATCCTATTATTCTCTCAAAGAATAAATATATCGATGATAACTTATGACATGTGTAACATTTTAGGAAGATTACATTAATAACAGATTATTTTTGGTTTTGACTATTACATTTTATGTACATGTCCAACATTTTAGGCCGATATCAATAACGATGCTGTTGCACAAATAGCAGATTATTTTAGGTTATGACTATTATTATATTTATTATCTATGTAAATTGTATATTGTTCCTCTAAGTGCACAGTGTTTGTATTTTTAATTTTGTATTTGTACACATTTTGACATACTCAATGTCATCTATAGTTGATCCAACTGAATAAATATTATTATTATTATTATTAAGAAGGAGATTATTAACTCTAAATCAGACTGGACTGTCGCCTTGGAGATATTTTTCAGATGTACTCCTCTATAACCCTTTCAGCTTTTCAAAAACGTGAAAATCCCACCATTCTCACTTTTGAGTGATATTTTTAGCGTCTTGTAGTCGAAATCTTTTGAAAATTATCAATACGGAGTTGTGTCTCAGATTGTCTGTGCCAACTCCAATAGATTATCTCTTCAAAATATCGAAATTGAAACTATTTTGATAATCTATAATTTCGTTTGGACTTCCTTTGAGTTATTAAAATTATTGATAATACTAAAAATTATCTGGGTTGAAATATTCAGATGAGTTACTTATACCAGAAAAAAATGGGGAAAAATTAGTCAGCAGTGAGAATGAAAATCCAAAAAAACATATAAGAAACGCTAATTTGTGAAATTAAACAAATTATTGTGACCTGAAATGAAAATGAATTGATCAATGGGTTAACAATGGGTAAAATGTCGGATGTATACAAACACCCAAAAACAAAATGGAAATAAATTGAAAAGGGTATACTTATGATGCACTGTTCCGAACCTTTGGTGTAGTAATGGAGTTCTATCCCAACATCAAACAGTTATTTTTAACACCTCAACACGTGTTCCGATCATCAAGTGTTCAAGAGGAAGATTCAACGAAATCTACATGCAATGTTGTCCTTATTTATATCTAGATACCTCTGCTCTAGCGTCTTAATTGTCTCAAAATTAATTTCACAATATTGCCTCGTCTACTAGTCAGGTAAATCTGATAACTAAACATATTATTTCAACAAGCTATATAGTAAACTATTAGGTATTAGTCCACCATCGTTATTCATAATACTTATGTTGACTCATTTCTAAGTTCTCATAGTCTATGTCTAAAGGCTATGGAATTGTTTTGTTGCGAAATATGATGGGCAACTGCTGATTTTTCTAGTCTTCCATATTTTAGGTGTGCTAAGTGTTCCTTATATCTTATTTTAATATATCCTTTTGTCTGTCCATAATATTTTGCATCGTAGTCCTTACGTTTAATTTCGTTAATTCCAGACTTTTCCAAAATTTCGACTTTGCTCCTTGCATTTCCAAAAAGGCTCTGTAGTGTATGACTTGTTTTAAATACCACCTCCATACCTAAAAAAATAGTTCCTTGAGAACCTTTCCAAAGTTTTTTGTGTATTGGTGGTATGCAATCTAGATATAAATTTATCTTGGTTTTCGTCGTTTCTAAAAGTCGAGATTTCGTTCATTCTTCTTCCATATAATATCATCTACAATTCCTGTATTGTCATTTTTTCTTTTGTAAACTTCTCATGTGTGAGAGGAAACGTCTAAAGACGATGCACTAGAAAATTCAACCCACCACGTTTGTGCTGTCCACAGTGATGTGAACTGTCAGGAATATACCTGTAAGTACTTGTTTCCTTCCTAAATGCATCGTATTCTATTGAAAAAGGTGTTAACAGATTTAAAATCTGTGGAAGAACAAATAAAATAAAAATAATGAGTTATTAAAATTATTGACAATATTGAAAATTACCGGACTGAAATATTCGGATGAGTTACTTATAACAGAAAAAAATGAGGAAAAATCAGTCAGTAGTGAGAATGAAAATAAAAAAAAATATATGAGAACGCTAATTTGTGAAGAAAACAAATGATTGTGACCTGAAATGAAAATAAATTGAAAATGGAATGTATATTTTTTATTATACATGTATATTAAGAATAATTTTTGGGAAAGAATCTTTTGGTTTTCTATTTCTTCATCTTCATATACAAAAGTAGAAGGAAGGAAGAACGCAATGAAGTTGTAAATGAATTATTTACATGAACATTGAATTCCACAGTGAATATTTGGAGTACAGACTGAATGGATAAAATGATTTTTATATAACTCAATTTTCATTTGAAAGAAGTTGTTTCGAAATTATTTTTTTCTTTCGTGTAATTCGATGTAAAAGTGTTTCGGTAGGGCATTTTTCTTCCATTTTGTATTTGAAAGACAAAAGAAAAAGCAGAAAGATTTCAAACCAAACGTCTTCGATTCGCAGTTGAAGACAATTGTGGGTGTTAAATCGAAACGTCATTGAACAACTTGGTCCCTAACCTTTTTTATTTTTTCTGGTTTTCCTTTTTTTATTTTTTATCATTGCTGTGAGATAAATACACTTACATAACACATGTTGAAACTATGTCTGGAAGCAGTAAATCAATTCGGTAAATGTTTGGATATCCCACAACAAATTCAGAAAAAAATTATTTCTGCCTATGTCAATTGATAAGCAAAACACGATTCTGGAGTCAAAACACGGTGGTCATATTTTAGATTAAAAATTTACCAAAATACAGCTTTGGACAATTTTTTTTCGAAAAAAGATAAATTTTTGCGGAAAAAATACAAAGCAAGGTGGAATAATGTGTAATGGTTCAATCCAGTGTTTTGGACAAAAAAAAAAGAAGGTGGATAATTTGACTTTCACAAGGGACATACTTTCCTAACGAAGGGAGACAGACCGCTGCGTTTTGACTTCAGAATCTTTTTCAACTCATCATTTCACGTAAGAACAAACAATTTTTTACTCAAAATCATCGTTGGGCAATATCCGAACATTTACCTTCAATTCTCGCAGTTTATGTTTGACAGTTACGATCACAGTGGCATTGCGGAATACTACAGATAATAGGACATGTTTTGGGTTTTCAAATAATTTGAAAATAACTTGTGCCACGAAAATTTTTATGTTCTAATTAATGTCAAGTTACTTAATCTTCTACTACCCCCGTAACAATCGAAACCCAAATTTCTAAAGAATTCGTCTTGAAGTATGGGAACTTTTGTTGTCTTCTCTTGCAACACCCATATTCTATTCCTAATAATATCGTATTTAAATAATAAAATTACAACTACTACTACTCACTCTTTCAGTAATAGGACTACAAATAGCTATGCTGCTCCCTATAGGTGGCTCGGTGGCACAAAAAATGTTCTTTTAGTGTACCATTGTTCTCAGTTATTGTCTTAGGCATTATACAACAAACAATGTGTCACAGAACATTCGTTCGACAGTCACAGGTTTCTAAGTTTCTGAATTGTTTAAAAAAAAGTTTAAAATATGTTTTTCCGTTAACCAGCTATCGAACCCCTACGAACGACAACCCTCAGAAATCGAAACTTGTGCGAGCTAAGGACTAACGAGGTCTTACCTTTTAACGTGTGATTCTTAACACGTTAAAAGGTGATTCCTAAACGAACGCATTCCTTCATTTATAATTCCAAAACTAACTTTTTCAGTTTTGGATGAGGTGGGAGACAAAGACGAACAATCAAGTGGGGAACCAACATTAAAAACCCGCAGTTTACCAGCGTGGGTCAGATCAAAGCCGAGACCCCTGTCTACAGAAGACGACATCAATGATTTGTATGCAAAGGTAAAAATTGTCTCATTCGAAACTATTCTATCGTCTCTCTAATTTGAACTTTCAATAAAATACCCAGTTTTTGATGGACACCTCTGAATTCATAATGTGTATGTGCTTATACAGTAGCTCTCACTATAATAGGTTTTAATGGTTATAATAGTTTTGATTAGTACAATGTAACCTGAATTACACAAACTTAAGTATACGCAAATATTCTGAAGCAGATAAAAAAAAGAAGAGGGAAAACCATAAGGCATTAAATTCTATAATAATTAACTTCGTAATCATTATTTCATATAAAGTTTCATATAGACAGGTTTGTCTGTCATCCAGCTTACTAAAATACTCGCTAGAATAACGATATCAAACTCCCTCTTCTTTCTACAACTCTGAATAAAGACTCATTTAGT
Organism: Leptinotarsa rubiginosa; assembly: GCA_015342145.1. Taxonomy (NCBI): domain Eukaryota; kingdom Metazoa; phylum Arthropoda; class Insecta; order Coleoptera; family Chrysomelidae; genus Leptinotarsa; species Leptinotarsa rubiginosa. Next base: position 5,438 of record WOGL01001863.1, on the reverse strand, counting down.
TACAATCACTTACCAGTGAAACCAAGAATATAGAATGACTTATTGAATCTAGAAAACTAGTAAAGAACCTTTTGGTAGAAAAAGCTTGTTTCAATCTTGAAAGATACTTTAAAGATTACTTGTCATACATATTAATGTTTAAATTTTATTACAAGATTTTCAACAGTTTTAGACTTTTATACAGTTACTTTACTGTTTTTACTGAATTATTTTCAGAGTATTTATTTGTTTTATGTAAATTAAAAATTTGTGTATATTTACTATAGTTGATTTTGAATATGAATGATTAATTTAACGTATTCAATTCAAAAACTGTTTAGTGAAAATCTCACAATAAAGTGTTTTTTGGATACGTTAGTTATGGATTTTCATCATGTATCGGCTAATTCAATCGTATATAATGATCGCATAAGAGCGAATGTATGGTAGTTCAGAATATGAAATTTTTTGGGTGGACATGAAAAACATTAAAATTTTTAAGTAAGTCTCAATGGCGTATGTTTCTGATTGTAGGTGAACTTTAGCAAGAAGAGGAAAAACCGCATGCGAAACGATGAAGCTGCGATCATCGCTTTGAGCAAGTCCCGAAGTCAGTTCTTGCATAAGGATACGGACTCCCTGGTTGATAACGAAGCTGTCATCGTATACGACGAAAGGACGGCTTTGTAAATCAATGTAGAAATTGAACCATGTTACGTAGCGAATTTCACAATTTTTAAATTACGATATGGAACGAAACAAACATATCGTACACCATTTGAAGACTTTTTGACAGACAAATAAAATTTGTTATTAGGCGTAAGATTTCGAAACGTTTTTAACGTATCGAATATAATTATTTTCTGTGATAAAACCTTTTTAGGCTTTTATGGTTAGTTTAAGTGAGATGGTGTAATATTTTAGATTCGCAACTTTTTATAGACTGGGCATATTATTGATAGGTTAGCATACCTAGAATATTTTCACTTTTACCAATGATGAGAATTTTGAGATAACAAATTTAAAAGGTGGAGTTTTAGCTACTTGTGACTCCGTCTATTGGATACCCGAGCACAAAGTAAATGTTATCAAATATCATACCTGAATGTGTTTTCTGCATATCTACTTCTGTATTAGAAAATTGTTCGTAGCTGAAAAAATATTACAAATAATTTAACATTAATGACTTTTTCCACAAAAGCATTATTAGCCTCTGGTTTCCGAGATTTTATACATGAGTTCTAGTCACATAGTTTTCATCTAATAATCAATGAATTTTGTCACTTTGAAAGTGGAGGTGAATGTTGATAGTTGTTGAGGACTTGATGTTTTTAATTTTTGAATTATCAAAAATGTATAAACACGACTAATTTGTATACCTGTGCCCAGATTATTTATATTTTGGAATTATATTGATATATGCACTTTAGTTATAGTTTTATTTCAAGTTCGAGGTGATCGACAGCCAGCAATTGGTGTTCATTATTATGAACCCAACAATGATGTCAAAGCCGCCTTGAAGGATTTTTAACAGTTTCAGAATGTCTAGTTGACTGCTTGATGAAAATTTCATGCAATCTAATTAATTAGGCTCACTAATGAAGATTTGGAAATAGAATATTTCTAAAGATACTTGATGAAAGGTCATAATAAAAATCTTTATTTTACTTTCAGACATGATTGAACACAAATCGAGATTATCAGGTACACATTACAAATATATGGCCATAAAATCAGTGTAGGGCACATGTTATAACAAAAATAGTGAATTAATCATATTGATAATGAAAATTAGTAAAATATCCTCTCCTGCTCAAACACTATCCAAAACGGCAAGAAAAACCTTCCAAATAACTACAGTGCGGACGTAAATATTTACCCCTTTTAACTTTTATAAAAGGCAAGATTTCAAAATCGGACAAAATGTTTGGTATTTTCTGATATGAAAGACAATGGGGGCCTTATCATAACTCGTCTGAGAGGTACTCCAATTCTCGTATCCAACACTTTTTTATTTTTGGAAATCTGATCAACTGTTTCTGAGTAATCAGCAATTTTATATTTGTATTGAGAAGCTGCAAACAAATGATAAATATATTTCCCAAAAAAAATTCAATTCAAAACTCACTCCTATTCATTCTCATTAATGATTAAAATGTTCATCATTCACTTCCTGACAATAATGAAGTTTGTTTAACAATTCTTACATTATGGAATAATTTGTTAGGAGTACCTCTTATTATAATCATGAACTCTGGAATAAACTGTGGTTGTATAACGTATTCTGTAGATTTTACGAATCCCCACAAAAAATCTTAAGGGCGTCATATCAGGTCATTTTACTCTATCCGGCAGATTAGATAACTGTCATCTAGCCACTTTCGAAACAGCCTTTCATAATAAGGAGGAACCTCATCTTGCTGAAAGGTGAAAATTAATTTGGGTTTGTCAATTATCCAAACAGGTAGACGTTGTTCCTTAGAAGGGCTCACTAGCTCATCTGATTTAATGCCTCTAGACGTTTTCGAGGGATTACATGAAGTGTACAATACAAAACTGCAGTTCACTTCGAAACTTGTGATGTTTCTCATTCATCAAACAGCAGGACCACGCTAAAATCAATTCAATCGAGTAGCACACCTTCAGACCTTTGAGAGAGATGAATGTTTTGAAATATTTGTTTTCTCAATACATATGTTAAATTTTAAATACCATTTTTGAAACAAAAATATTCTACTGAGCTTATAATTCCCAGGTTCTTGAAAAGTTCCACTCGAAGAACTGAGAATACAAAGTTACAATGTTGTAGGAAAACAATACTTCAGGAGAAATCAAAAAGAAGAGTCGAATAAATATAAATTTAATTGCAAGTTGAAAAATCTACAGTGAACGGGAATAAATTATGTACATTATTTACAAGCTCCTGTTAAAAATGTAAACAATATATTACTTATGTAGGACCTATACATATAAATATATATATTTATAAATTAAAGTTGTTTATTTACAAATGGAATATTCAGTCACAGTACAAATGTATACTATGATTTAATTAATCTACTATTCTGAACAAGTTCATAAATGTTTTGACATATTGATTGCATCACAATTCAATCAATTTTGAAAACTATTCAAGCAATTACATGCTGTAGTGTGAATAGTTTTACATGTTCAAGCTTTCGTTTTCAATTAAAAATTAATTTGAATGGCATGAAAGTTCAAAGTACAAAGTCCAATGTATAAAAGAAATATGGGTCAGCCTACTGCATTTGCTACAGAACAACTTCAATTGCATTAGGATATCTACCAAGGATGATTCTTCTACTTCTACTCCCCTATATGTACTTGAATTTTGCATATCAGAAGTCTTGCTGTGAAACATAGAATAAAATAATTTGGAAGAAACGAGGCAATCGGGAACTACCTCGAAGACTCTCTATAATAATTTGAATGTGGTATTTCAGTTTGTAGCTATATAAAATGAGCAAAAGACCTTACAAAACTTCTTTGGCTCCCTTACAGACAGTCCGTGTTGTCTCCACATTTTGAGTTATAAAAAAATCTATTTTAAATGTTGTGAGGTTCAAAGGGGTGAAAGGCATAACAATCTACAAATGAAATTATAATACTCTTTACTACCAACTGATAATTTTGAAGTGGCAAGATAATTGCTGAATGGTTTTTATCTGAAATTTTTAGATAAGAATGGACGTTGTTTTATTTTAGATACCCCTATTATTAAGTGTAATAAACTGTTATAATAACTCTATCAGGAAAATTGAACCAGAAAAAAGTTACAGAGAGGTGAAGAAATTACTCTTGCAAAAGTCTTACTACAGTATTGAGGAGTTTTTGCATGAACTTTCTCCTGAGATTTTGAAAGTATTGATCAGAAGTACTTCTTCTCTGATTATGGCTCATTACATTCAAGTTTATTTATATTCGTTGATTTTTTCATGATGCCCTGTTTTCTATTGTTTGTATTTTTTAATGACTTTTCACATGTAGCTGGTGTACCAAAGCGTCAAATTGAATAATCAATTAATTAATAGTAAAGCATATATTTATTTACTATTTCAGCAATGTGAGTCAATTCTAAAAATGCTGTGTGTATGGCAAAATATGTATTGAGGTTTACCAAATTGAGTAAGAAATTTTCAATAATAAACAGTTTCCACTACATTCTAATGCTGTTTTAGGAAATATATTATGTATTGTTTCCCAAATTTCACTTATCCAAGAAATACACTTAGAGAAACATATCCAGAGGGTATACTAGTATGGACTTGAAAACTGTCAGTCCTAATCATCCAAATGTTGCCTAATAATTATTTTTCACGCCTAAAGGGCATTTTCCTACATTTGGAAAAAAAACTATATTCAGTGAAACCATAGAAAACAAAGCCAGAACTCGCTTCCCTTCCATTGAAACCATAATAAACCACTTTCAATTTCATCCTCCATTTGAACACATATCATAAACAAAATTCAAAAAGCCAACCATCAACTGTTGGGGTAGTTCTTGGACTTGGCGGTTACCTGATACTTGGGCTTGCTGCCGAACCACGACTTCTTCCACTCGAGTGTGTCCTGTATGAGTTTCTCCTCCTCCTGTGTGAATTTCAGCAGAGTTGATATCGCTTTGATCAGGTGCTGTGCCTCGTACTCCCTGCTGGTGAGAAACTTGATGATTACATGCTTCAAATACTTGAAATTGACATCTTCATCTTCGCGACGGACGACGCTGGAAAAATTCCTGGTGGAGACTTGCGTTGGAGTGAGAATGGCGGGCGAGTAGTTGTCCATCAGGTCCGAGTGATAGTTCGGATTGCCGGGAGTTCTCAGTTCTTGCTGGAGGGTTTTCTTCAGGTCCGCAAGGCGTAACTGTAGCATCCGTATATTCTACCAAGGAAAACATTAATTTCAGTCTAGGAAGAAATAAACACTTACGAATGAAAATTTGATTTAGGTAGAGGTGTTTTCCTAGTAACATTCTTAAAAGTCAGCAATCAGTGTTGATATTTAATTTATAGTATTCCACATAACCATTTTAGGACTCTTACAAATCAATAATTTTTTAAAAATTAATTTTGATAAAACTAAATATTTACCCTTCTCTTCTTATAACTTTTTTACCTATTCCAAGAACACTAGGTGTTATACAAGAACACCTCGGTGTTACATACCTTGCTTTTCTCAGACAGCTGATCCTCCAGCTCGACGATGTTATTCCTTAATTTCTGCTCTACCAGCACGCTTTGCTTGAGTTTAGAGTTTTCTTCTTCCAATTGAGCTAATTTTGCTAATAAATCATTCATTTCTCTTGCCTGTTGTCTCATATCTTGCTTCACTAATTCCATTTGTTGTGAAATTTCAGCATTACGCAACAGAGCAGTATTTTTTTCAGAAGTTACTCTAAAATAATCGAGTTTGTGACATAATTACTAATTTGAAAAATT
>WOGL01001862.1:0-10681 GCA_015342145.1 Leptinotarsa rubiginosa | reverse complement strand
TTCCTCTTTGAAGATGATCACTTGGTGATCGAAACACGTGTCGAGGTGTTAAAAATAACGATTTGGTGTTGGGAAAAAACTCCAGTAATATACATAAGTATCATGATCTAAGACTATTCCCTGTTCTTGAATCACTCGCGAACAATTTCCAATTTTTGATTTCATGCTAAGATCATCCGCAGGCATTTATACATATCAATCGCAGAAATGCAAGTATGTCAGCCTACTTAGATGTTTTTTGATTGACAATTTCATCGCATATATGCGAATATTTTAAGAATACCAATTTCTTAGGAATTGTTCACCATAACTCTTGCGCACGACGAGTGATTCAATAATAGTCTGTTCAGAGAGTTCGCATTCATCCTGCGGCATTGGAGTAGATATATCAGGACCACTTACTTCGACTAGGAAGTGGAAAGTACATTTCGTGAACGTTATTATTGATAATACAATACAATAATTATTGTAATAGCCTCCAATTTATGATTTACTTTGGTAACGTCGGTAATCAGGCCAAATGTTGATAGATTCGACGAAGTCTTCACTTCAACAGAAGGAATACCAATGTACAAACAGAAAAACAAAACACATTTCATTGTTGAAAACGAAGTTATATTAATGAATACAAAGGATGCCGACATTATTTCAAGCAAGTCTTCTACGTTCTATCGAGGTAGAAAATGGGTAATAGTCTAGGTTTCGAACCCAAAAACTAAGAAGAAGAGAGGCGATAACTTTGTTTCCTCTGTGGTACGGTTATGTTTTTAAATTTTATTAGGCAACAGAGAATTTTCTTATGCACCTGTGTTGAATTTGTATGTGTTTATTCTTCATGTAATTCCAAATGAGATTATTTCTAGTGCAATAAAGCACTGTTTATATTTCTCGAATATAGAGGTAAACATCACTCCTAGGAGTCATGCCGAAGGTACCTAAGAAAATAAGATTCGCACTGGATGACTACAAATCTGAAACTGTTTTTACAAAATTATCGTCCACTGAAAAAGACAAATCAAAGAAGAAAAAGAAATCTGTACGTATTGATGAGGATTATGAACCCAGTTCCAACATTACCAAGGAATCAAAATTAAGAACACCAACACCATATAAATCAAGAAGTTCTAAAAAAAGAAAATTGGTGGTATCTTATAGTAATGAATCATTTCAGGAAGATTTAGCACATTTCATTTCTCCTTCAAAATCAGAATTACCTGAAATCATTAGTGATGGTGAAGAAAGTAGTAATTCATTTGATTTCGATGATTTCTTTTTTTCACGGGACCATAGCTTGAACGACTCAATCACTGAAGCTCACTCTGGAATAGACTATGAACTTATTAGTGAGGGAATGAGAAAAGCTAACATTTGTAGAAAGCAAGTATCTGTTTCCTCAGAAAATGTCAGTAATGTGAAACAAGTACAAAATGCAGCGGAAGATAAAAAAATCGTTTCAAACATCAATGTTTCTGTTCAAGTGGATGTAAACGAATTGAATAGCAGGTGTACTGAAGAACCTATTTTAGATAATCCACCAAACGAATATGAACAAATTAAAAATACATTGGTAGAGGAAGCTGTTCTTTCTAATTCTAATGTTAATGATACATCAGAGTGTACTAGTAAAAAGAGTAGTAGAAAGAAAGTAGCCCAATATTATAAAATGAAAGATGAACAATTAGTACTGTTGAAAAAAAATAGTTCTTTACCCTTCTTTGGCTTGTTTACATTGAAAGTTATTCATGGAAGTATTGAAGTACTTGGCTGTGTTCGAAATAAACATTCTAAGGAAATCAACCTTTATTCTCCAAGAGGTTCAGCTTTGCTCGTAATAAAAAATGTCACAGAAAAGGATGAGGAATGCATCCCGCCTGAAATGTTCTCAAATTTTAATGTACTCAATGGATTGAAAGACTTCGCCGACAGTGAATGTACTGCAATTTTCAAATACAGTGAATTAGATGAAGACTGGTTGAGATGCACCGAGAATCATATTGCGCAACAAATATTTCCCAGATTTGACGATAACAGGCCCCGCGTTGAATTTGAGCCGGAAGATGAGTGGAACGTAGTGTCTGAAAGCCCTTTATGGGATGTGGTTCTGAGTTCCGTTAATACTTCAACAAAATTATTAGTAACTGGAGGGAAAGGCGTTGGAAAAAGTACATTTATCAAATATTCTATAAATCGATTATTGAACCGATATGATAGGATAAGAGTTATCGATCTGGATCCTGGTCAGTCTGAATTTACCGTCCCTGGTTCCATTTCTGTTCTCACTGTAACAGAATCAATTTGTGGACCAAATTACACTCATCTCAGGAGATCTGAAAGGTATGTTCTTCAGTTTTCGTGACATTTTAGATCGTAATTTTGTGTTGTACTGTATTGATAATATACTCTAATACTTTGATTGTTTATTTTTCAGGTCTTACCTTTCCAGTATCAATGTAGATGATCTTCCAAATTACTTCAAGACCATAAAATTACTCTTGGAGGAATTAGACACCAAGCAAAATATTCCTACCCTGATAAACTACATGGGATTCACTCAGGGTGTCGGCTTAAAAATTGTGTCATCCGCTATAACTTACATCGTTCCCACAGATGTGGTTCAAATTTCGAGTCAGTCCTCCAAGAAAAACTTTAAAGAAAAGCTGTCACCGAATACCGTGCGGAAATACTGTTGTTTTTTCGAAGGAGATCCATCAAATATAAACTTCAAGTTGCATGAGTTGCCTTCGATGAATGATAATAATACCGGGTGGACTGTGGGATCCAGGCAAGTACGTGAAATGTGTGTTTTGAGTTATGTGGGACAAATGATGACCAGCTGTGTCAACTCTTTGACAAGATGTGAAAATTCAATGTACGAGTAAGTATGATGTTTGTTTTGGATTTTTTCACTAGACTTGTTTGGAAATCACAGATCATTTGCCAATCATTTTATAAATCGACCTGAGAGAAAGTGAAAATAATAATAATAATGAAGTCAATTATACAACATTTTTAGGTTGTGAAAAATTGTTCAATAATTCTTTGACTGAAAATTTTGATATTTTCTATAAGATTCATATGATTCTGAAAATTTGCCATATGGTATAATAAGAGGAATAGAAAATCATGTTGATATTTAAATTGAAAAGGTTATATTTTTAGAAGAGAAAATGATAAGAACAAATTTTCACCTATTACAAAGTATGGAAATGAATCAAATATAGTTGTGATGTAGCATTGGAAGAAAAGTCCCCATTTATTTGTTTATTTTTAGATTCAGCTAAAGCTTTCGTTTCGATTAGTCAAGTCAGTAAGTTGTTGTTTTTAGAATGGGAATAAATTGGTTTTCTTGGTTTGAGTTATAAATTGATACAGACCATATTAGTTAGAAAAAAATGTTTAATTATGTTCCCACAAGGAACAGTTTCAGTGCCTGTATTGTTCAACATTCTTAATAATTTTTCTAAATTAAAAACAAGTGGTCTTATAATTAACTTTGCAGATGACACTGTCATAGTTTATAAATCAAAAACATGGGAGTCTCAGAAATGTCATTCAAATTGATTTTGAAAATTTTGTTCAATAACAATTTGTTAACTCTCAATTTTGAGAAATCATCTATCATGTTATCTAATTTAGAAATTGAGGAAATAGACCATATCAGATATTTAGGCATTATTATAGACAAACATTTGAAATGGAATTATCAAATAAAAAAAATAGTTCATTATCAAAATTTGAATTTTTACAAAATATTTAAGGCCTAAAACATATGGATGATTTATTTCTGTTTAGACCAATCTCGATTGAACTATAATATATTATCATGGAGAAAAGTTGATCAAGCTTATTTAAAAAAATTTGAAATAATACAAAAGATTGCAGTAAATATGAACATATTTATAATACATGAAACAAAAATGAAATTACCATTATATTCTTATAAAAAGATGGTGAAAAAAATGGATTCTTGAAATTACTAGACTAATTTTTCAGAACCTCATAAAAGTAAAATATCTGTATCTACCAAGTGTTTTGACTATATATGTGTTTTAATCTTTTTATAATTTGTTATTATTTGTTAATTGATTTCTTCAACTTCATGAATTGTTAATAATACTCGAATCCAAGTGCAATAAATTCATAAGGTTTAAATATTTATTCCCCTATTTATTACTTTGGAAAAATATTTCATTATATTTTTCAAACATCACAATCTCTTTGAAAGGCTAAAGTATTGAACATCATTGTTTAATTTAACAACATCTACAACTATCTGGATAGTGGAAATATAGCATGTGGTATTTTTTTGGATCTATCCAGAGCTTTAGACTGTATCGATTCTATTAACAAAACTTGTACATTATGGAATTCATGATAACAAACTAAAATAGTTTGAATCTTATTTAACTGCTCAAACACAGGCACTTGAAATAAGAGACCCAGAAACTGGTCAATGTATCAAGTCGGAGGCTTTAGATATCAATCAAGGGGTACCACAAGGTAGTGTCTTGGGGCCTCCTTTATTTATAATTTATGTTAATGACTTTTAACATGATTGTAAAACATAATGAAACTAAATTGAAAGGGGTATATACTAAAAATGTAGAAAACTTCCAAAGGAAGGAAGAAAGCATCCAAAATAATGCTAAATTGTCATGGTTGAATTTTTTAATACAATGCAAATATTTATATTCAACCTTTTTGGTATTTTCAGCGACATATATTTTAGATATACTGAAAATATAAGAAAATATTCTCAAATGCAATTTCTAATATGAGTTACAATACTGTGTTCTCTTCTAGGATTGGTTTAGATTCCATAAAATTAGTCGATGAAGAGGGATCAGAGATGTGTCCTGCAGCAGTAAATACAAATTTGGTTGCTCTGTGTTCGATGGATACAACTTCCAAGATATTTCGTTGTATGGGATATGGCATAGTTCGAGGGGTAGACTTGGCCAGTAATAATCTGGTTTTGATGACACCGGAAGCGAAAGAAGTTCTGGAGGAGGTGTATTATTTGGTTACGAATAGCGTTTACTTGCCTCCATCCGTTTATATGGCTCCGGATGAAATTACAGGAAATATCCCTTTCGTACAAGAGGCTGAACTGGAGTATCTGGCACAAATCACGAAAAGGTCATATCTTCCTGTAAACAAAAAGTGAATAGAATCTTTGAATGGTTATTGTTACTTGTTGGATTTATTTCACGTTACTGTGGCTGTAAATAAACTGAATTATTGTATAAAATCTAAAACTGGAATCTCTGTCATAGAATAAATCCAAAAACAAGCCCTTTTCCCAAACGCCAGAAATGCAATACTTTTCTCAGGAGAGGAAGAAAACTTCTGAATGAAGTTAGAGATTTGGATTATCATTGGCTGAAAAAGTTTAAACATTTGAAATGTGAGAGAATATGAATGAAGTTATTAAAATTAATTACAACTGAAGTAATTGGATGAATTGGTTATAAAAGTAAAAAATATTGAATTATGTATGAAGAAAGGAATAGTGAATAAATTATCCAGTTTAAATTTTATTATTCATTTTAAGCAGTGATGCCAACTGCTCAAAATCTTTTCCCCTAAGCATATTTTAAAACCCCCTAAATTCAAACCAAGATACTCCAAATTTTTTTAGTAAATGGAAAATCTAATTCATATTCAAAGTTGCTATAACAGTTAACAAGTTAATATATTAACTTACCTTCATATTCTTATTAAAACGAAGTTTTAAATAAAAAGGTTATTGAAAAATATTACATAAGACTTTTCAAATATGGTAACTTTTTTATTGCCTTTATTTGAGTACGTCAGTACATAACATCAACTAATAAATAAAAAAAAATAAATATACCAAATGAGCACACATATATGAGCATGAATACTTATATTAATTCATTATCAATTTCAAAAAACCCATCAGCTTCCTGTTCTTCATTTGTGTGTATTTTTAAAGTCATACATTTTAATATTGAACATTTGCAAAACATGCTAGGACATGGAGTAAAATTCACACACGAACCAAAGTTTCTTTGGATGCTAAATCTAACCATCATTAAACTTTGCAGTGATTCCAGTGATGATTTATTTCTTAGTTTGTTCTTGAAAACATTGTAAATCGAAAATGCACGTTCTTTACTTGCATTAGAACTTTGCAATGTTTTTAAATCGTTTATGACCTGCAGCATCACATCTTCGTATACTTGAGCATATAAAATTCATTTTCTCCCTAAAAAAATTTTCCCCCCAAAAAATCCCCCTTTTCAAATTATATCCTCTAAATTTAGGGGGGAAACCCCCCAAGTTGGCATCACTGATTTTAAGAACTGAAAATTGATCGGTTATACGACATTGATAATTTTGGTCAATGTTAACATCCATGAATGCCCATAAAGTGCTATAACCCCACAGCTCTTATGTATTCTAGAGATGGGTCGGTATTTTGAAGCGCGATTTTATGATATCGTGCCGTCGCGGTATTGAAGAATGGATACACGACCGACAGGACGGTATTTTGCAAGACAGTATCGCTCACCTCAGTATACCGTAGTACCGTTTCAATGAGTGTCATGAATGCTTCGTTCTCATTGAATCACTGTTGCGGTGATTTATTGTGGGTAACAATAGAACGATATATATCATTCGCAGTCTATTATGGATCTTTTTGGAATATGTATTACACTCAATTATAAAAAATTCATTTAGCAGTTCCACATAACAACCGTGGTCGCGGCAAAAACCTCACTCATGACGTCATTACTTTCGATCACGGCAAGCTCCAACAACCTATCTGAAGAGGTGGTCACTGTCGATCAGAATATTTCGGCACAATTTTTGAAATATGACATTTAAAGCTCAAAGATGGCGACAAGTAAACCACATAATCTACAGTGTAAAGTGTGATATTTGGCCTAAGTTTTCGGTTTTCACGATGTTAATTTGGTAAAATTGCATTCAACTCTTCATCTGAACTAGATGAATGAGTTTCTGGAGCACTATTGGGACGCGTCAAGAAATATCCAATTGCCGTAAAAGACATTTTGAATGCATTCAAACTTAATTTGTTCAGTAACTTCACTGAAATTATATATAAAAAATTGAAGTATACTACTTTTTTAATATAAATAAAGTTAGATGCAATTATTGAAATTTATTGTTGAGGCTTACCTAACCTCCTTGAAACTTCTACATTTTTTCAAACTTGTCATTTGTAATATTTACATGACTTGGGGCGTCTATGCAGTGACGTCATAATATGGACTGGCCGTTGAAGAGAGAACATTGACTCCAACAACTAAAAAAGATGAAGAGATTCACGTCTTGGCATTTTTTATCGTCAGATACGTCACGATGTTTTACATATCGTTTGTGGGATAGTCCATAGTATTAGGTCTATGGGTTATTAGCTCCTTCAAAACATTTACGTTTTCACTAGTTTTCAGTTTATTCAAATAACGAATTGGTGTGCTGTTGTTGATTCTGATATCCAGTGTATCATGTTGATGAAATTGTTGATATTTTTTATAAACTCGCTGTTAGTAACAGGTGGTTTTGACGGAGAGTCTTGCCAAACTTTTGCCGGTGGTAGTGTGTACCCCCACACAGCTAATCCGGGACAATCTGATCACAAATTGCAATTTACGAAAGCTGTTAGTAAGTACCATCTGTTTTCTTTCATTAATTCAGTTTAGGATTATTTTTATCAACTCCAGGTCCCTTAACAATTCATAAAAATTATAACTATATGTTCAGTTAGTCTTACTTATCTCAAAAAAAATTGGACTTCACTGTTATCTCTGCCAGCGAAACACTAAAATTACCTTATCTTTTTGCTTATTTTGGATACTAATTTAGAGTGGCAGTCGAAAATCTTAATTTTGTTAATATATTGTATAAATGAAACTGGATCAAGTTATAGATCTGCTGTTGAAGTAGTTGAAAAAAAAAACATTTTAATACTATCAGAGGGGAGAATATATTCACATTTCTAAAAATAAGTGTATTAGATTTGAAACTGACAAACTGTGACTTATTGTAATGAACTGTCACTGGTTATAAAAGTAGTGAGATAATATGAATTTATGGACAGGTGATTTATATCACTAAGACTAATAAGACCTCATGAAAATGATTATTTTTAACAAGGAAACCATATTTTGAAAAACATATGCAATGCATTACTGCTTTGGGTCTGCTAACAAAAATCACCTATATATCCTTTCTTCGGAGTGTTCCATAATATGTTAGACTGCCATCTTGGAAAACGAAACTTTTACTGGTGAACGAACAATGTCAGCTAAAAATGACCATCGGCGGTATTGCCTCTTGTCGTTGGTGGAGTGCCTGCACAGTCTAAGTCGGCAGAGGAGGAATTCGCTACTTGCTGTTTTCAATTATACCGACAAACAGCTTCAAACGGATACCGACAGGGTTTGATATATTCATCGAGGGTAATGACAACCCCCACACATAGAGGCGGAGTGAAAATAATTCACTATTTCATTTCATTCAACAGTAATAGAACTAGTGTTAAATATGGAATTCTAACTTCGTTACAAGTTTATTCTTATCTACCTCGAGTTTTTCGCCAATGATCTGCTATTTCTTCTTTTCATTTGGTTAGTACATGTTTTTTTAGCTTTTTATGAGGTTCAGTAACAATTTTTGGTCTCTTCCTATCTATTTCGATATTCTTCAGTCTCAAGTCTTCGTCGAAGGTCCTCCTATTTGCTTTGATATTCCTCATGATTTGTCGATAGGTGAGAGTCAGTACAACAAACTGAAACAGCTTTATTTCGGAATGATTGAAGTGGACCCTCTGGTGTAAAGTGAATGAAACAATGTTTTAATTTCTTCACAACAGAACAAACTCTAGAAGGAGACGAAAAACCGACATGTTCGAAATTTTGTAATACATCTGAAGAGATTTTCTTCAACAGAAAGATTCAGAGGCAAATTGAATGTTGATATTGACTTCCCACTAAAATGTTTATATGTGACTAATTACGTAGCAGATAACACAGTCCCTCGTCATTAAAATCTATATGCACTGTCGAACCACAGAGGTATCTTTTACAGGAGATATTACACAGAATACTGTAGTTATCTGTACATGGGCAACAATTCATATGTGTTACCAATTTAGTATTGTATAGCCTTCGTTTGAAGTAACTAACACTCTTTTATTCTATATTTCAGTATCAAAATCGGCGCCATTCTGGGAAAGCACAGCAGTTTTCCAGGGAAAATTTATACAGCTCAAATCAACTGACTACTTAGGAAAATATCTGGTTTTCTTTTTTTACCCACTAGACTTGTGAGTCAATGTTTTACACCATTATTTTACACCATTATTTGTTTTCGAATAAAACTGTATCGGTATTAAGAAGTATTTTTTCCATTTCAGTACCTTTGTCTGTCCAACGGAAATATTGGCCTTCAGCGATAGAATTGAAGAGTTTAAAAAAGTAAACACTGAAGTTGTTGCATGTTCCGTCGATTCACATTTCACTCACTTAGCGTGGATCAATACTCCAAGGAAAGAAGGGGGCTTAGGAAGTGTCAATTTCCCCCTGTTATCCGATTTGAATCACAGCATATCGAAGGACTATGGGGTTTTCTTGGATGATCTGGGGCACACTCTCAGGTAAATAAATATTTCAATTAAAATTTACAGTAACTTGTAATCCAGAAGTATATTTAAGATATAACTTGCAGGTCTAATGATAATATGCTGTAATTGCCCAAAGAACATCAGGTCTTATTGAAAAAGCTGCAAATTTTCTTCAATCACCATACAAATATACACATATATACACACATATACATAAAGAATACAAATAACATTAAAAAATAGCTTAAATACAGAGTAAACATATATCTGCACTAATATAGATATACAGTAAACAATTTTATTCAAACCCATACAATACAGCTGAGTCATGGTCTGTGGGAGAAATCGTACATACATACTTATTGTATTGAGGGAGGGGCTTCTCACCAACCATGACTCAGTCCGGCAGCTGTACATACGGATACTGAAGCGAGATATTAGACATTGAAGAAACCATACCAAAAAAGTTAAAATATCAAAAAAGCAGTATACCATACTTATATATTGAAAATACAGATGATAAAATTAATTAGATAAAACTGTCCTCATAGAACTCTTCTAAATTATAACAGGATCTACCACACAATAAATCTTTTACTGATTTCCAAAATTTATAGTTATCCTCTGAAATTTTGATATGGCCAGGTGAATGATTAAATATCTTCAGACCATTATGATATACGGAGTCTTTGACTAGGGTAGAGGCTGGTATAGGTTATCTTGGGTCATTAGCTTAACGAAGGGCATAATAATTATTGGAGTAGCCGCTAAATATCAGTTTATGTTGGGACATCAAACAGACTGTTTTTGAATTGAAAATTCCAAAGACTGAAAATTTTATGTCGAATTATCTCTATGAACAATTCGTTTAGGCCAGTCTGAAATAACCAACACTGTAGGTTAGTGGACCTCCATTATTTAGATAACTTGATTAACAGCCAGTCTTCAAATATTCCTCCTTACTATATGTGAAAAATTTTATGTAGTTCAAACAAGGTTTTGCAGGAGTCTAGACTTTTGGCATCGCACATGAATCTTATAGTTCTTTTCTGTATAAAGAAAACA